>JAJMDI010000227.1:0-16453 GCA_030573535.1 Hanseniaspora occidentalis var. citrica
ACAGAATTAAACTTTCAAGATTTTTCAAAAAATTCTCGTGAACGCAAAAACGCCAAAAACATAGAATGATAAAAACCTGTACAGAATGAAACGTGACCTAAGTTCATTTACAACATCGTGAGACTTATAGAGGAAAGTCGATTGTTAAACTGAATGACATTTTTCAATCTACTAGAAAAAGCTATAACTGCGATCTGCAGGAACACTTTTCAAAACATAAAACATAAATAGTTTCCTTAAAGTTATAAATACGTGTGCATACAAAGTATATACGTGTATTTGAAAAAGAAACAAAAATAAACAGCATTGAAATGTCGTAGTAAAGTGTAAAACATTCACTATTAATTTGGCTGGTTCAAATTCTTGCGTTCTTCCTTTTCGTTCAACAACTTGGATTCAGACGATGCCACAGCAGCTAGAGCTGCTAAAGGATCCATAGCAAAGTTCAGATTAGAGAATGAAGATGAAGCTGAAGCTGATGAAGATGAAGCCACATGGACAGGGAAACTTTGTTGTGGTTTTTGTTGTGGTGGCGGGTGTGGAAAAGTCATCAGGGTTTGAACTGGCATGGTAGGATTCATCACACCTGAAATATTGGTCACTCTATTTATTGGTGAGCGTGAACGAATAACAGGGCGAGTCTGCGTTGGAACTGCAGAGTTTGGAGTCGAACTATTTGTGTGCGAATGAGAACCTGCTGTAGGTGAGGTGGAAGAAACATTCATCAAACTTGCCAAATTGCTGTCATTTCTAAGTTGGTTATTTATATTTGGGAAAGTTGGTGTTACATTGACCAATGCAGGCTCAGCTGGTGGATTCAAAATTGTAGAAAAAAACGATGTTTTAACTGGCTCCCTGTTATTATTCATAGATACATGTTCAGTCGGAGATGGAACGGAAGAAGATGTAAAAGAGTTAGAAACACTAGATCCATATTGTCTCAAAACAGGCACCTGTTGAATAGAAGCTTCTGAATTCAATATTTTTCCAATATGCAAGTTTTTTCTAGAACTGTCAGTTTGTGCGCCACTTACTCCTGATGAGTTGCTGGTCAAGTTTTGATTAATTGTCTTACTAGAAAAATCTTGGAGCATATTTTGTTTTGGACGTTCTAACATAGGTAATTGGAAAGAACTGGTTTGCACGGCAGGTAAATTCTGAGCATTCGCCACCGGTGTTTCGTGTGTTGGAGAATTACCATGTTTAAATAACTTTGGTAGCTGAATTGAAGGTAACCTTGGGGCAGGCAGGCCTTGCATCGGTACACTTTGTTCAACAAATCCCTTATTGTGAGAATCGTTGATCGGCAAAACGTGGTTGTTTTCTTTTGAAAATAGATGCAGGGATGGCTGCGTTGCAACCGGTAAACCAGTCAAAACTGTGTCCGATGAAGTTTGTTCAACTGCATTGGTTTCACCAACAGAAAACAAGGAGTGCCCAGTGAATGGGAATCCAGGAACCGGTATATCTTGTTTGATCCCAGAAGCATGTTTACGAACAATTTCTTGCCAGCCGTGTTCCATAGATCTTTTCTGGTAGAAGTTTCTAACCATAGTTACCGACTTGGTTCCAATATCCTTTGAAATAGCTTCCCAATTAGAACCATGCTTGGCCAACAAAGATGGGAACAGATTGGTTTCATAAACACTCCAATAACTCGACTTATGCAGAGGTGGTGCTGTTATGCCAGGCACAGCTTCTCCATTCAGAGCACGCTGCTTCTTGGTAATCTTGGATTGGGTATTTTCCCCATCGTCTGATGGTTTTCTTTTCTTCAATTTTTCCGTTGGTAAATTTTCATCCAAGTGAGTAATGGTTGCTACTGGACTGGCAAAAGTAACATGGTTTTGACTTGTAACCGCATTTTCAGGTTTTGGGGTAGCCGAGCTTATATTATATCTTGAAATAGATGTCTCATCAAAAATAGATCTTTGTTGGTCTTCATCAGCTGGCAAAAATACAGACGACTTCCCAGAAGAGTCTTTTACATCACTTAGTGATTCTTCTTTCAATCCTAATTCATTAGAGTCATGCATATCAATAACTTCTTCAGTAGTATTGTTCGAGTCTAGTTCCCTTTCAACTTGTGGCTTGGACGTTTCGTCTTCAACAACAGGGATTTTGGAAACTTCGGTCACAGAATGAGAAATACCATCAGCGGCAATAACAGTCACTGAAGACAATGACACAGTTTCATCACTAGCTAATCCAGATGAGCCTGTGTCAGGTAAAACAAGATCTTTGTCTTTTCTAAGTGAGTCGTCCTTTTCTTGCAAACTATTACTTTCAACCGTATTATTTGAAACATCAGTGATTTCTTGTTGTTCGTTTTCCTGAGAAATCAAAACCTCGTTAAGCTTATCCTTTAGTTCCTTGCCTGTAACCTCTTTTGAAATAGAAGTTAGATCTACCCCACTCTCTTGTTTTTTCATTGGAGTCGTATTTCCACTCTCGGATTTTGATGTTTTTCTCAAAAGTCTTTTCTTTGCTCTTTCTCTTTCTTTTTCCTTCTTTCTTTCCTCCAGCAGTTCTTTGTAACGATATTTATTTTTAGTTTGGTAATAGTAAAGAACACAATCTTCTGGACTTCTCAAACCACTCATGAAGTTAGAAATTCTGCTAAACAACTTTGGATATTGCATAAAACCTTCCGTAAACAGGTCGTGCTCCAACTCACTGAAATTCAATTTACTATCCAAAATAATTCTTTCTGCCCATTTATCTTTATCAGTAATCAAATTATTCACGTCTTTGAATTTTAAAGAGTGTTTCTCCAGAGGATTCAAAATCATAGCAGGGATATCTGCAGCCAGTTGATGGTGCTTATAAAACGGGTCGATTTGCAGCAAAACGCTTTCCAAATCTTGCTCATCAACAAAATCAGCCCGGTTTCTTCTTCTGGAACTAGTTCCGTTTCCCACAGAATTCCGGTTTTCTCTAGAGTCTCTACTGCCATTGCCTCCACTACTGTTTGTACCAGCAGATTCATGATCATCGTTCGTAGTTGTCTTCTCTTCTTCACTTTTAAGTTTAGCTTCGTGTTCTTTTTCTTCCTTGGATTTATGTTGTTCGGTTAATGAGTCCAATTTCGATACCACATTTTTATTCCAAGCTTGTTCAGCTTTGAAATATTGATCTCTTAATTTTAAAGACTTAAGGTATGCATATCTTTTCAATTTAGAGATATTGTCTACAATCAAACTTTTGTCGTCTTGTTTGAATTGCTTAATGTTTTCATAAAAGAACGGATATTCGTTCAGAGTCTTGATAGGAGTTTTTAACAAATATTTTTGTTTGGATACACCTTTTGGATCATTTTTCAAAATCCATAATCTTAATTTCACTTCAGTCATGGGAAATATATATTCGCCAAGAGGTTCTTTTGGTTCTGGCAACGGTTCTTCTTGAGACGATAAAATCTTTGGAATGTGTTTTGTTGATTTGAATGGTGGGTCGTAATACGTGAAATCAGGATCCTTAACCACGACTAAATCTTTACTAGATAGCAACAACTCATTAAAATCTTGCTCATTCTCTTTGCTTTCCTCCTCAGAATTATACAATGAAAGTAAACTATTGTTGAAAGATTTGATATCTCTGTCGTCAGGTGTTGATACCAAATTTCCGTCTTCGCTGGATGAAATATTGGATTTTACTTCTAGCTTGAAAGGCTCTTTTTTGGGTTCCTCACTGGCACCATTTGCATCCGAAACTTTTTCTTTCAACTGATTTTCATTGTGTAAAAAATCTTTTTTGTGAATGTTGTTGTGGTGGATTTTCTGAAGCAAATCCTCCTCTTTGGCAAAAGTCAAATCAGTATCCGATTCTGAAACATCAGTTTCTTCTGTCTGCATATCAGAAACTGAATTATTGTAGCCAGAGCTTGGAATAAATTTCGATCCACCAGTATAAGTTGATTGATAGTCGGAATTAATGTTTGTATTGTTATTAGCCTTTGAGTTCCCATATGATTTTTGAATGTCGGAAAATTCTGTGGCTGCCAAATTTTGTGGTGGCTTTCTTGGGTGTATCAAGCTTGGCTTTTCAGCTTGACTTACTGATGAAGAACGCGAAATGGAATCTAATGATGATTTCCTTAGTTGTGGTTTTGTGTCATTATCGGTGCTGATCAAAATTCCAATTGATTTTGGTGGAGTAAGTTCAGATTTATTTTTGTCACTGTTAGTACTTCTAGAATAGAAATCTGTAACATCTCCACCAATACTATTGTGGTTGTTATAAGATGAATTTTTGTAAATTGCTTCTTTGTTGTTGTCATCCTTGTGGTAGATAGATGGGGGTTGGTCATTAATTTTTTGAGAAATTTTATTAACATTATTTCCTATAGGAGCACTGTTTGCCACACTTATTAAATTTGAATTAGATTGATTTCTATCAAAATTTTCTCTTCTATTGTATTTATGGCTTGTAGTAATATGCGGGTCAGATCCAGCACCGTAACTCGATGTATGGTATCTATTGCTAGTATTATAGCCATTGTTACCGCGATTTGATCTTCCCTGTCCCTTCCCATATTGAGAATTACGACTATGGTCCTCATTATGTTCAGGTATACTGTTTGCTTGATGTGATTGCTGCTGTACCAACAAAGACGAATCATATATGTTAGTGGTACCAGACACATCATTACTACTCGAAGAAATAGGGAATGATGAAGAAGGCACGTAACTGTCCAGTGTTACGGATTTTCTAGATTTGTGATGTTCCGACTTGATTGACGATAAAGGACCTGCTGTTTGTAAAGATTCATGATCATGATGTTTCATATTGTCAGATGCGTGTGTAACTAAATCCGAGGATTCTCTCTCCCCCCTTTTATTATTACTATCCTTTGGCATTCTATTTCTTCTTTCAAATCTGTTGTGGGGCTCTTCTCCATGACTACTAATGTTTTTGTTATTATTGTTATTATTATTATAACGAGACTTTTTGGATTTGTTGCTTGAAGCCCCAGACCATCTTGACCCTGATCCGGAAAAATCGTTGCCTTTAAACTTTAGACCCGATGTATGATCACCTTTACCAGTATTCGTGTTAGAGTTATTATTGTGACTACCACCACTGCCATCATCATGTGAATCTAATCCTGTATTATAACTTGGGTATGAATTATTCCGCTGCTGAATCTTGGAAGAATATTGGTGCCCAAAGGAGCCGTGCTCAGTTCCCAAACTTTGAGAAAATGATGTCTTTAAACTTGTTGGTGAAGAGATAGGAGAGTTGTTGAATCTTGAGTATTTTGAGCCTCCTTGGCTCCCATGTGAGGGATTTATATGCTGGCTCAAATTCAGACCCGCATTTGCGTTGTTCGCGCTGTTGCTGCTGTTCGTATGCCCGTAATTCCCTCTATGTTGTCTATTTTTATTAGATTTGCCGTATTCGTCTCTACTATTGGAATGGTTGCTGTTATTATTAGTATTAGTATTGGCGGCAAAAGCACCGGGTGGATGGTGAGAAGGGTTATTGCCATTGTCCTGATTGATAGCGTTTGAACCACTCAGTGGCGGCCCATTACTTCCAGAGTAATGATACCTCTTTTTCTCAAACCGTCTCATGCTGAACAGTATTTAAACTATGTGTGTTTTTTTATTATTCTTGTGTGTTTCAATATTGTAGAATGTACTTTCAATGCGTGCTCGTAGGGAATGTTGCTTTCGCTAATATCTGTGTAATATAATCCACTAATCTTGAAATATGTGATATACGTAGTGTTTTACTCAAAGTTAAATCTTTGTATCTTTCTTTGTCTTTTGGTTGTTTCTCTTTTTTTGTCTTGGATGTATCTGTTAATATGAAAAGAACAATAAGTATTCTATTAACTTGTTTATCAGTTACAAAAAGGTATTCTGCTCTTTTGTTTATTTCAATAAAAATTTAAAAAAAAAAAAACAAAAAAAAAAAAATTTTTGGAATTTTGAAATTTTGAAATTTTGAATTTTTTTCACATCTTTAAAAGCAGTTTTTTGTTTGTTTGTTTGTTTTAACATCATTACACCACATACAAATTGTTTGTTTTCCATATTGTTTATGTATAATAATAAAAATCGAAATTTCAAAATATCGATTTTTATAAACAAATGAAGAAGAGGAAGTTGTTCTGATTAATGTTCCCATATTGATTTGAGAGTTGGATTACTTACATAAGGTTGGTTTCTGCTTTTATATAGGAATAATTAAATTTATTAATAATGAAGGGAGCAAACAATCAAACAAACAAATACCCGGTGTTTTATAAACCTGGTTGACTTTTGATTAGGCTTATTTGTTTTTTGAAAGTTCTTTGTCTTTTATTTGTTTTTCACTTCAATTTACTTATTGATTAGATTTATACACACACACACACACACACACACACACACACACTTTTTTAAATGGGACTAACAAACACTTTGGAAAATGAACAAGTTCAACCAAATCATGAAAGTAAGACATCAATAAATGGTTTTCAAACAAAAACATTACCCATAACAAGATCCAAATCAACTTTGGGGAACCGGTTACTAAATACCAAATTGAGTTTGGGGGATTCTCCAGTATCAACGCCAGTCAAGCAACAAAATGACAGTAATGAAAGCACACCTGTCAAATACCCGTTGCATGGTTTACTGACTCCCAGTTTGTCATATGAGGAAAATACTGATACCAGTGCTGTCAAACCACAGAGACTAGACAATAAGTTTAATGATTTTGTTTCCACACTGAGGGAGACTCCAGATCCAAAGAACTTGACTAAATCGCAATTGAAGAAAAAACTATACAACGACATACAGATAGGGGCGAATGGGTTATTGACACCAACTTTTTCACCATCAAAGAGAAAACTGTCGTTCGGTGCTTCAGACGACGAGTATAATAATGAAAATAACAGTAATAGTACAAGAGAACATACTGGGAAGCTAAACTCACAGCAAGAAAATGAGTTGAGATCTCCTAGAAAAAAATTAACATTTGATGAATCTGCGGTTTCATCATCACCAAGAAGAAACGGTAAACTAGAGTCAACCAATATTTACACGACAATTAAGAAAAGTTTCAAAGATGCAGCTTTTGCTGAAGAGCTTGGGAGTGAGAATGGTACAGAGAACAACAGCACTGTTCCAAGTTTGGTTTCCAGGGAATTTGAATATAACAAGATCATGGAGTTCATGACATCGGTTTTGAATGACGAGAAATCAAACTCATTGTACATCACTGGTCCTCCTGGTACAGGTAAAACTGCCCAAGTAAAGAGGATATTGGATAAACACTCAAAGAGTATCGCTCTTGAAGGAAACGACAAAATCAAAGAGTTTACTGATTTGAACATGAAACCCCATAATTGCGTAATGTCCAGCTTAAACTGCATGTCTTTAAACAACACCAAATCCATATACTCATATTTGCTTAGTGAATTCACAGGGCAAGTATCCAAGGGGTTGAAAAGTTTGGAAAATTTACAAGAATATTTTGAAGAAAACAAAAACGTTTCCTTTGTTGTGGTTTTAGACGAAATTGATTACCTGTGTAATGGTTCGGTTTTAAGCAAACCTATATTGATTGATTTATTTCTGGCTACAAAATCAGAAAAATACAAACTTATTCTGATTGGTATATCTAACAGTTTGGACATGACAGATAAATTTTTGTCTAGATTGAAATTAGATATCAACTTGCAACCACAATCCATTATATTCAAACCATACACTGACGACCAGATATTTAAGATTATTTCTGCAAAATTGAAAAGTATTCCAAACGCCGTTAGTGTGATTCAACCAATGGCAATCAAATTTTTAGCGAAAAAAATGTCTTCCTCCACAGGTGATTTACGTAAAGTCCTGGGTATTTTAAGAAGAGCTATTGAAATGCTTGAGTTAGAGGAGCTAAAGGCAAAGTCTAAACAGGTAAACAAGCCAGGCGTTTTGGACGCAGATCCAGCAGCAGACGGGACACCAGCACAAGCACCACAACCCTCAGTAGTTCGAAAAATTACTGTTGCCCACATTGCTAAAGCCTGTAACTACGAAGTAGATTCAAGCAATACAAAGTCCAGAATAGATAAGCTGAATCTACATCAAAAGATTATCTTCATGTGTCTGATCCACAAGCACAAATACGATGTTTTAGGCTGTTTCAGTGTTGATGAGTGCTACGATTATTATTACCAGAGACTGACCAGGGATGTGCCAAATCTATTTGCTCCCTTAAGTAGGCTTGAATACGGTGAAATCACCAATACACTGGAAATGATGGGCCTGTGCAACATCACTTTAGGCTTGGGACATAACAAGTCCCCAACGAAAAAAGGCGGAAGTCCTTCAAAAGTCAAAAACTTTACAAAGCTGCTTACCTCTCCTATTAAACATGATCAACTAGTCAAAGACTTGGGAGACGCAGGTATTTTGATGAAGTTCCTATAATACATACTGATACGATACCCTAGCATTTTTGGTATGATACCCAATCATTCAATACAACTAAATCAAATATGTACTCCTATGTCTGCATCTCCCATTTATTTATTTTTTATATACTTTTTTTTTGCATAAGTATTTAATGAGCTATCTATTTTATAACTAGCGAACACTTCTAGGAGCTCAACATCGACTGAGAGGCATGCCCCAGCTCTGATTTGCTAATCGTTCAAAATATTGTCTTGTCACGTGGTTTTAAGTCCGCTATTTCATGATCTTGTTTGAATTCCTACGTCATTTTTAGATTTCCCTGGGGAACTTTGCTGTAAGGAAAAAAAAAAACCTGCAAAAAAAACATAAACAACATGAAATCACCATTTATGAAAAAGTGAATCATACATAAATAGCAAAACAGGAACATCTTCTCAATTGCAATCAAACTAAAAAAAAGCACAAAGCCCATCAACTATTAGTAGAAGTATTGATATTACAAATACGTACTTTGCTCTTTGTGTTGTGGAGGGTTTTTTTTCCGGCGATAATGATAAAAATTGATTCTTCAACTATTCAAACAGTTGTTGTCTGTTTAGCCTGGTATTCAATCAGCTCGGTTGGGTCTCAAGTAACCAAGGAAATTCTGAGGCAATGTCCTATGCCTTTGTTTTTAGGAGAGTTCCAGTTTTTATTCACAGCCTTGATGGCAGTAGCAACCAGTACATTAGCATTTTACAACCCAATGTTCCTAGCATTTTTCCCAAAAGGCACGTTTCCAGAACATTATGACAAGAAAAGCGTGTCGGCATCAAGCAAAAATTATCTGATCACAAGACCAACAAAACATATCGTCACAACAGTGTTACCTTTGGGTATATTCCAATTTATTGGTAAATACTTTGGACATAAAGCTACGGCTCTTGTTCCTGTGTCAACAGTGTCTAGTATAAAAACATTGTCGCCATTATTTATTATTCTAGTCCAAAAAATGTTCAAGTATCCATGTACAGTTACAATCAATACACTGGTCAGTCTTTTCTGTATTATTGCTGGAGTGTACTTCATTGTGAGTTTTGATTCAAGTAATATGAAAAACGTCAGTATAGCCAAAAATCACACCGAACCTGTGGGTGAGAATTTGAAATTTACATCGGGGATAATAGCAGCAACATTGTCTATGTTGGTCTTTGTCTTTCAAAATATTTACGGCAAGAGTGTATTTACGTACGAACAAAAAAACAAACCAAAGAAAGAAGACAGAAATGGTGAATTGCCCGTGTATCAAGAATCACAGGTTAAATCCAAAAGCTCATTGTCAAACCATAAAAAATATGATAAAATGACACTAATGGTTTATATTTCTGCATTTGGCTTTTGTTCGTCATTTTTGTGGTTTGTCGCATTAGAGTTACCGCTGTTTTTAAAACCAAAATCTTTTAACAATATGGTTACTGATCCTATCCTAGTACCTTGGAAACTATTTTTTATTAACGGGACTTTACACTATATTCAAGCAATGATTGCTTACTATCTATTGGGTCAAATATCTACTTTGTCTTACTCAATTGCAAACCTAATGAAAAGAATAATCATCATTGTATTTAGTTGGATGATATCAACATCATCTTCTTTTACTTTTATTCAATTTTTAGGAATATTCTTGAACGCATTAGGGTTGTTCATGTACAACAGAAACAAGTGAAAATAAAAAACTTGTTCATTTTATACTTTTTTATTTCCAAATATATAAATACGAATCGTCATCACCAGCACATATTTCCAAAGAAATTTGTTTCTTCAATAAATTAGTCTTAAGCACACTTTTTACTGTGGTTATTCTACGACCCTTTCCTGTTTTCAAAGTTTTAATTAGTCTCAGATTCCATCCGTTTTCACACGTTTCAAACGCATGCACCTCCAAGGTACCATTCTCATAGCCCAATATAATAACATCTATGATGGGGTTGAACAGATGAGCAGAACTTTTCGACTCTGCAAATGAAACTGAAGTTGGCGTTTCCATTAAATTTTTCTCCAAGTACTTGGACCGGTTAATGTTGAAAATTTTCAAAACGGTATTTTCAATTGTAACTATGTTAGTTGATATCTGCGAGACGGAAATACGTTCAATGCATTTCTCGCCAATACTGAAAATTAGTTTTCCTGAAGATAAATCCCATTGAAGGGCTTTCCCAGAGTCATCCATACTGAGTAAAATATTACTATCGAAGCACACTACAATATCTTTTATTGCATATAAGTGTCCTAAAAGCCTGTATACAAATTTGTGAGATTCTAGTCCAAGTTTCCATATCACAATTTCACCAAAGGAATTACCTGTAGCAAAAAAGTCATCATCAATTTTGGTAAAGGCAGTATATTTAATTTCGCTTCTTTCCAATAAATTCTGGTCAACGCATAATTTGAAATCATCAATGGTCAGCTGATTTGTACTGTTTAATTTAAAATTGGAAATTTGATATGCACTCCATAGTATTCCCAGTTTCTCTTCAAAAGTGTATTCTATACGATACAACATATCACTTGGGTTAACAAAACGACTCTGGCGTACTTCCACATGCTCTGGGAGCAAAACGTCAGTAAGTCTCCTAATCAAATGAATGATATACTTCTCAGGATGAGGATCTTCAAAAATCTGCAACGGAGTCTGTCCAAAATTATGAATAATGCTGGTGATAGTCTGTTTTTCTCGAACATCGTTAATAGCTTCTAAGTTCACTGCCCCTGGATAACTCAATTCATTGAAAACATTTACAGCTGACACAGCTGCAGGACCTTTTTGTTTATACCCAAAAATCAAGTCAATCCATTTATGTAAATGCTTAGAAACATAGTCACTCTCGAGAGCTTCTCTGTTCTTTTGAATGAAAAGTTTGGGGTCGTTTTTTGCCCATAGAGGAAGTTCGACTGAACCTACTTTCTTACCATTTTGCAAAGTACCAAAGTTTTTGTCATTCACGTTATCCAAAAATTCCGGTAAATAAAAAAATTCTGGAATAAGTTCACGCACATCGGTGCTCAGGTTTTTGGAACACGACTCCCAAGCTCTCTCAATAGAATTGAACAACCTGTCTGGAGGGCCGATTTTTTGTCCTTGTAATAGCATGTATGAGCTAGTGTATGGTTCCAAACGAATCAAATATGATGCAACAATCATTGCAGAGGAGTAATGAGTACCATAATGAAAGGGGATCATTTTAGGATCGTTCAATTCTTGTAGAGCTGCAAATCTTTCAATGAACTGGTTTCTCCTGTTCAGCTCCTGGGCCCCCATTGGTTTAGATAAATCTCTAAACACTTCTGGATTTTGCAAGTTCAAAGTTTTACTGGAATAATCTGATAGAACCCAAGGAAAAACAGGATACTGTGTTAAGTCATTGAAAGAACGACCTGATAATAGGTTGATAATCAACAAATAAAAAAAATTGGATATTTCACCTTTTTGCCATTTTTCTGTTATATCGGTTAATGTATTTTTTTCTGTTAATCCTTGAACAGTACTTGTAAATTTCCATGCAAAAGAACCGCTGGAAAGACCATTTTTGATGTTAATTTTTTCATTTTGAGAGTTGATGCAGTTAAATACCGATCTCAATAACTGATCTTCAAGTAGTTGGGGTTGTTGCGCTTTTTCCATCTTTTGATAAAAACTATCACGTAAAGTAGAAGATTTAAAAGAGAAGAAAAAAGCTACTTTGTTTTCCAATATAAGTTCAGCTGCCAGGTCTCTCAATAAAAATGGCCTTTTGATAACGTATGCTAATTGAGTTATGGAAAACTTTGTTACCTCATGCAACTTTGCATCCGCATCTAGGTAAATCTCTTTAGAAGAGTGATTGGTGCCGCTTGATATTAATTGGATAATATCATCTCTGTCATGTCTAGCAACTTCTTCAAGTTCGATAACCTTGCGGTCCAGTTCAGAATAAAAAAAATTGTTGATAAAGTAACAACAGTTCTCGCCTAAAATAAAAATTCCCTCTTGTATGTTCAAGCCCACAACGAGGCATGTGTTCCAAATGTGGCACACGGTTTCTTTCGGAATAAGATTTCTCAAAACTTTTCTATTTTTGTTTGATATTTCATGACCTAATTCAAGAGCTTGAATATGAGATATTATTTCAACAGAGCCAATGCTATCCATTCTTGATTTTTTCTGAGAAGTGGAACTTTCAACAGGTGTGAAAGCAGCGTTAGTATTAGATGTAAATTTTGATATAGGTTTGGTTTCGATAATCAAAATCTTTTTCATAAGTTCAATATTTGAATTTCTGGCTAGGCACCATTGGGTGGGTACAGGCTGATCATGGTTTTCATAACTCATTTTTAAAATATTCAAAGAAAGTGCGATATTTGTAAATTCTTCCCTATAGAAAATAATAGTTTCCATGTGATCTTCTTGAATTAACAATCTTCTGCTGTGTTCGGCTGAAATAAGTTTGCCGTCTGTTGTTATGTTGTCATTTTTAAAAATAGATAGAAGTTGAGAGCTGCGTTTTAAATCTCGGGAAAATAGTTCTTTTTGAACATTGTGAAAATTGGGTTCAAATGCATTAAGACCTTTGATTGCATTTAAGTTGAAATGGCTGAGCACAGAACTTTTTGTGAACTGTTTTTTAAATTCATAATCAAAGTATTTTGCAAAGATAACGTTTTCCTGTTTTAATAAATTTCTCAACTCATCATCAGATGCTGATAATGAATCAGAAAAAAAGCTTGCAGGGAAGTGCTTGTCAAGTTTTTGAAAAGATTTAGCCAATTCTTTAATTTCATCTTCCCTATACAATATAATGGTTCTGAAACACGAAACAGCATAAGTCGACATATAATCCTTTTCTTTGTGCAATAACCCTATGAAACTCAAAATGCAGGGTATAAAGTGTGCAGGAATTGTTCCTATTTCTCCGTTTTTGAAAAGTTGTCCTTGATAGGTCAACATACTTTTGAATAAAATGTCGTAGCAATGTGCATCTTTTGACTCTGAATTTAAACATAAAAAAACCGACTTCAATAAAGTTGAGTTAAGAATCTTGGCTTCTCTTTTAGTAAAGACACTATCTGCCGTTCCTGTTTCAATAAATAATAGTAACAGATTGAATGCAGTACATAGATCAATCGATTTCCATGAGCAATATGACAAAAATTCGTCCATCAAGGTAGATAAACTTAACAAATTTTTCAAAAAATCAGAATTTTCCAACTTTATTACAAAAAACGTATCACCAAATTGATTAATTCTAGATATAACTTCTGGAAAGACGTTTGTAGAAAGAAATGATTTCACTATGTTTTTTTTAGTGTGACTAGAAAAGGGACTCAAAATTTCTAAATTCTTAAAAAATAACAACATTTTACTGTTTTTGAAAAATGTAATGCTATCTGTAATCAAATTTATCATGAATTCTGTTATTTTTGAGCGTGCATTAGTGTGTTCAGTTACAGTGGCCAATAAAATTAATCTCGACAATATTCTGCTGTCTTCAAACAAAAGAAAATCTTTACATTTTGTAGAGCTGGCTACATACTCTGTTAATGCGACCACATAACTTTGAATTAAATTTTCATCATAATTATCGGAGAATATCAAAATATTGATAATAAGAAAATTCAATGGCACATATTCCTTATCAAAACTCATATCCGATTGGTAAAATTTATTTTGGTGAGCTACTTGAACAAAATCCAGAGTTCTTTCAAAAGATCTGGCATACAACATTTTTATTAAAGCTTGCATTATACTAACATCTATCTGCTCAAAAATAGCCAATAACACCAGAGAGCCATCTTTTTCAAACGATTTTTGGGCATTTATACTGATTCCTAGGTATTTTAATAACATGGATATGCAACGAATGACAGAACGATCCTCGCAATGTTTTGACACGCTAACATCTATTAACATAAGTATAGATTTCAAAGTCAAAGTCCTTTCAATGGATTTTAGTACAGGAATATTAAGTGTTTTTAGTGCAACATAAAACACAGTATCTAAAGTTTCGAGAATGAAATTTGCGATCGTAGTATTAGTATTTATTTTTAGTTCATAATATAAATAACGTAGAACTTGATTTAAAATAAACGAGTTGTTGTTGTTCTGCAAAATGTTGTGCAAGCATGTGGTAAATTCTTTCGCGTTGTTTTCTACTACACCATTTGCAGATTTCACAGCATCAAGAATCCTAGGCAAAAAGTCCTCCTGTTCTAAAATTTGGATATTTTGTTGACAAAATTTATTTTTCTCATCACATAAAGAATTGATGTTCTCAAAAACTGTGTCAAATGAAGTATTGTCTAAATTTTCCCACAATAAAACAGGTAGCAATAAATCGGTCAACATAGCTTTATCAAGAACGGGTAGTTTATTCCTATTGCTTAGTTGAGAAAACAACAATTCAACGACTTCGCTCTGCTTTTCATAATTGACTATCTTTGTAGTTATTAAATAGCTTAACTTGGCATACCCGTGAATACTTTCAAAATGATTGTTTAAAATAGGGTTATTGATGAAGGTTTTGAAAAATATCGGCAAAGACGTGGTAAAAAATATATCTGCTGTTTGGCCTTCGAAAAAATGAAAAACGTGTGAAAATACATCACATTTCAGTAATGCCTGTGTTGTGTCACTAGAGTTGTAATACATTATTTTTTTATCGTTATGAGTGGCATTAAATATTTTCAAAATATCTTGTGAATTATCCAGGTAGAAGTCTGAGGCTGTATAGGAGTAGCTGTTATGATTCGGATTCATTGCTAGTGTGGATAAGTCAGCTTTTGGTAGACAGTCTTCGTGGCTATATCTGTCATAGGTCTTATTATTATCACTTGTTAAACATAAATTGGAAACACCAAAATTAAATATTTTTAAGTAAAAATTGTTTTCGACACTCCCGAATGATAAGTAACTATCTGGGAGATCAATAGTTTTGTTAAAATGTAATAGCAATTCGCCGTCAATGTAGAGTTGAAACTCGCCTTCAGAGTTGTTATACAGACATGATAAAAAATATTGTTTGGTAGGGATATAATCAAAATCCGTATTTATAACATAGTCGCCTATTGACACTCGGATTCCAGATTGGATAAGTTCAACAGTGACTAGTCTGGTGTTTGTTTTACTAGACTTTATGGTTAATATCTGAATGTTTATGTTTACTTTCTGAATTTCAAATTTGACATTCACAGTCGCCGAGTTTGATTTCAAAATATGGCTAATATCTAATGCCTTTTTCTTTAAAAGAAGGAATGAGTTTAATGGATTAATTTTCGCTAATGCGGCAAGTATCTGGTAGTCTAACAATTCTATGTTTTCCCCATAGTTAAATATTTTTGAAGGCGTGCAGTTAGTAGATAGCAATTCGACTAATAAGTCAAATTTATCTTTACAGAAATTTGTTTGTAATTCTTGGCGTAAATTTGCTATTAGAAAATCGCCGTAATATTTGGAAATCATGTACCTATTACTCAAAGACTTTTTCATTAATATAGTAATCAGCTTTAATATGAGATTAGAATTTGTAGATTGGATTATTGGCAAAAGTAGAGTGTTTTGAAACTCAATGAGGTTTTCCGCACTCGTCTGAACTTGTGGAATACGAAACGATGTATCAAATAGATCCAAATCGCCAAAATTATATGCGAGTTCGTAATCAATCAGCTCATCTAATGAAGTATTCGATAAGACCTCGCACTTCTGTCCTTCTGATAAATAACCACTATCATTTAATTTGAATATTATCTTTTCTAGTATGTCAACGGTATATAATACTTTGTCGTCCTCATCTTCTAACAACACACTGGTATTGGTTAATAAAAAAACCTCTTTACACAGTTTCACTAGAGTATCCCTATCTTCCATAAATATTGTGTAGAACGTTGAGTCGTTAGTGTTTGACTTAAAAGCTTAAAAATTAATGGTTTTTTTTGTTAATCTAGTGATGATAATTCAATAAAATGAGTGTGTTTTAAAACGATTTCCCTAATTCTGTACCTATCAGCTTAAACGTTGTATGCGTGTGTGCTATTTT
>JAJMDI010000228.1:0-16417 GCA_030573535.1 Hanseniaspora occidentalis var. citrica
AGGGGAGGAGGGGGGGGGGGATTAGAATTTTTGAAGTTTCTTAAACGCAAATTAATTTAAATGATCAGAAATTTTGAAAACACAATTAAACTTACTTTGATATTCTATTCAATTCGATTCTTAAACTTTAAAGACCAAAAAACAATAGGAGTAAAGAATCCAACCTTAATATTCAAAAAAAGAGACGTAAACATACAAATTCCATAATGGTTGATGAATTTTTATTGCCTATTCATAAGAAGCAATCAACGGTGCTTCCACCGAACAGTAGGCAAGTGTTAAGGATTGCCATTAACTTGAAAACATTGATTGATAATGTTATTCCTATTGAATTTGACTTGAGTATGATTACGTGCAGTAAATCAAGAATTTTAAACACCAAAGTGATTGCATTGGCAAGAGAAGCATGTGGAGGTGATCAAAGTAATTATAAATCATACAGCAAATATCAAGCTGTTTTAATCTTTTGCTTATTAAAAGTCAGAGGCTGGTACTTAGATTTAGCATCCTGCAATTTACATGATTATGATTTGTATGTTTTAAGAGCCACTGCTTGTCAGCAATTGTGCAGATACATTATTGAAGAAGAGGAAAACAACAAAAACTACGAATATTTGTTAGTTAATATGTTGTGTAGGAGATATGTTATTAATGAAAATGATACTGAACAAAGACCAGAAAGTGCTTTGGAATTGGCTTCAGATACACATGCCACAATAGTTATTGGTAGTAGTGGATATCAAAGATGTCAAAAGTACTTATGGAGAGGTTGGATTATACAGAGCAAATTGGATCCCATGCAATATTTTCTGTCTCAAGACTCAATCAAAAATACAAGGTTTGCTGTACATTTTAATCCTGAACGATTGAAGGCACCAATGTATCAAAATGCATTATTATTGTTTTTTTCATTAGTTTATTTGGTGTTGTACACTTTAATTGTGAACTCCAAAGATGGCACTAGTGTACAACCTCTTGATTTCAAAGAAGTGGCTTTTTATATTTTTACGATTGGGTTTGTTTATGATGAATTGGTTAAAGTATACCATATCGGGTTCAATTATATTACATTCTGGAATGTTTTTAATGACTTTTTATATTCCCTGGTTGTAATTAGTATGGTTTTCAGAATATTCAGTGTAAATGGTACACTTAGTAATCATACTCCAGAATCAACAGATATTTTTTCTTATCGTATCCTTGCATGTGGTGCTCCTTTAATGTGGTCCAGAATTGTTTTATATTTAGATTATCAAAAATTTATGGGAACTATGTTGATTGTAGTTAAGCAGATGATGAAAGAGTCGCTGATTTTTTTTGTTTTGCTGTTGTTTATTATTGTTGGGTTTCTACAAAGTTTTTTGGCATTAGATTCTGCAGATGGATCATCAGATATAACTGGGCCTATTATGGGTAACCTAATAATAACTATTTTAGGAGAGTCCAGTTTTAAAATTTTTGAAAATTTTGCTTACCCTTATAGTGCAATATTATATTACTCTTACTCTTTTATTATTACTGTCATTTTGTTGAATATCTTGATTGCATTGTATTCATCTGCATATCAAAATATTGTTGAAAATGCAACTGATGAGTATTTAGCACTGATGGTACAAAAAACTTTGAGATACATTAGAGCACCAGATGAAAATGTTTATATTCCACCGTTAAATTTGATTGAGTTGGTAATATCTCCAATTATACTAGTCGTGAAAAGATTTACCGATCAAGATTTTGCTAAAGCTATTCATTATATTGTTATGACAATTTTATATTTTCCAGTTTTATTGATCATTGCATATAAAGAAGTGAAAGAAGCAAAAAGAGCAACTTACAATGTTTTGAAAAATTTACCTCCGGATGCAAATGAAATTGATACTCCTTGGGATTTGGAAGATGGATTTGTAGATGACGAAGACTCAATTTTTAATTCAAATATTAGATTAGGATTAAGAGCGACAAAAGCTAAAAACAAAAATTCCTTAAAACAACAAAAAGCTGCAGAGGAGGAAGATCCGCACTTTAGTGTCAACAAATCTTGGTTTGAGGAGTGTAAAGCATCTGCTCAGCCTGTAGATAAAGGTTGTGAATCTGGAATAGGATGGGAAACATATAATTTATACGAAGAAGTTTGTCATTTGAAAAAAGAATAAAAGGTGATTTGATTGGGGGAAATGAGACAATGTAGTGTTTTTTTTTAATTTCGTAACGAACCAAAGAAGAAAACTGAATTGTTGTTACTCAAATATGATGGTCATTAGTTGATTTGTCTATATAAAAACCCAGTGCATGTATACTATAATTATTGAAATTCAAATATAATACATTCTTAAAATTATGAGTTACAATTATTTGATCTATAATGCTTCAAAACAGCAACAGTTCTTGATAAACCGAAATTATTAGCAAGAAGAATTGCTGCATCTTGACACGTGACATGTAAGATTTAATATATCTTCTTTAAAATCTACCATTGCCCGGTCATAATTAAAGAAATGAAAAAAAAAAAAAAAATCACAATAATAATTAAAGATACAAAGTCTCTGTACCAAATATTCCTCAACTTTTATGTTTGAAAGGTTGAAGTGTAAGGACAAAAAAATTTTCTTTGGCAAATATGTAATATATTAGCGTGAATTTTTCAGGAATATGGAAATAATTAACATGATCTCTCTCTCTTACTAATATGTATTGTTAATACTTTTATATTAATTTGTTGGAATATGTACATAGTATATACTACACAAGAAAAAAAGAAAAACACAAACGAAAACTCACAGGAGAAAAATATAAAAACTTTTGGAATTAAAGTTACAAAAGAGAAATGTCTAGAAAGAAAACTAAAACTACTGGTTCTAAAAATCAGTCTAGGTCACAATCTTTTAAAAACTCTGATCCTGCGTCAAAGCCCCAGTATACTACAACCACTGGTTTGAAAACTATGGAGGGTATTATGGATGTCAAATTATACAATGATGATGATCAACCATATCCTACCTCAAGGGTTATTAAAAGAGACATGAACGGGAACGTTGTTGTGGAAGAAATAATTGAAGAACAGTCACATTTGACTCATGGACAAAGAGCACAGTCTTTGTCAATTGGCTCAAAACCAGGGTCATCCAAACTGTACGATTCGCATTGGGAGTCTTTGTCACCATCTGAAAAGAAAGATATTTTGCGAATTCAAAAAGATGAAGTTTTTGAAGTTTTGAGAATTTTTCAAAATAAGCAGAGCTCTTTGGAAAACTCAAACGGCGAAGAGCCAACAGCTTCTTTGTCGGACAATACGGCTTCATCTGTTTCACATCAACACCAAGAAGATGATTGCCACGCAAAACATAACCACAATCAGCACCACGGAAATCATCATCATCACCACCATCATCATCACCACCATCAATCATGCTCTTCTGGCTCAACATGCAATGTGCAGACCGAACATGCATCAGACGATTGTGAAGCGAAACAGGATGAAGTCCAAAATACAATTACTCATAAACCTAATACTGTGGAACAGTCGCAGCCTCATTTTGGTCACTCTTCAATTTCAGATCAAGAGCAGCACAATAATGGAAGTAATCAACACACGTCGTCCTGTAACTGTTGTGGAAGACGAAATGTAGCTATAGAAGAAGATTTGCAAGATATTTATAATTACCTATACATTCAAGAAAAGATAAAACAACCGGATTTGAGTCACGTTCTATTTCATTTAAATTTGGTTAAAGATATCAATAATAAAATATCTTCTGCAGGTATCATCCCTATGGAAAAGAAAAGAGTTAACTCTCAATCTTTTGATACACAGTCAGACTTTTCTAATTCCATTCCTCCACCTTCCTATAAACTATCTGTTGAAAATCAAGAAAAGGAAGATGCTAGCAAATTACAAAGAAACGAAAATATAGTTCAGAATCATGAGTTTGATTCATATCGACAAAAATTTGAAGAGTTTGCCAAACAGTTTATAAGTGGGCATGATCAAGTAAACAAAGAATTAACAAACAAGATTGCACAGTTTCCTCAAATCGAAATGTTAGCAAGAGATCTCTGTGAAAATGGAGGTAAAGCCTTTTTAAAACAAGTTAATTTGAATAAGCATGATATGGATTTATTTGGCAAAGCTCAATCAGGGTCTGAAAGTGATGAAGTAGCAACCACTACTTCAAAGCAAAAAAAAGATAAGCAATCTGAAACCAAATTTTCTCCTGAATTAACATTTCAACAATTTTCTTCTATTGTTAATGTTTTAGGTGATAAGGTTGAGCAAACAGATTTTAGCTCTCATTTTTTAAGCGATGATGCCAAAAATGTTTTAAAAAATTTAGGCAATAAAGTTATGAACTATCAGTCTAGTTCTCAAAGTCAAATATCTGAAGAAGTTCTTGACAGCAATGAAGGCTTTGAAAATAAAAACAGCGAAAATACTTCAAACAAAAGTCTAGAACATGATGTTAATTTTGAAATGACTCAAAAGGATTTACAAAAGTTGAATCTTCAAAAACAGATGAACAATGAACCTTCTGTCGGGAGTGCAGTTTTAAATAGCACAGAAACAAAGGGCGGTTTACTTCCCTTGAAAGAAGAAATGGCTAGATATTATGAACACAAAGGTTACTTCAAGAATAACAGATTTGTGGAAGAAAGCGAAGAATACTACGATGAGGATGAAGCTCAACAGGATTTTTATAATGAAAAAAATAACGCTACTGAAGGTGAGGAAGATGAAGACGGTGAAGATAATTATAATGAAGAGTTTGAGGAAGAAGGTGAAAATGATGATGAAGATGATGACGATGACGATGATGATGATTATTATTATGATGAGGAGGAGGAAGACGAAGACGACGAAGATGAAGAAACTCATCATGATTCCCGTGGTGTATATAATACGCATCACCATGAGTACAGTGTTAAAGATGAAGAAGATGGTGAAATTGATGAAGAAAAAAGGATTGAAGAGGGTAAAAAATTGATTCAAATTGCTATCACAAAAATTTTACAAAAGAAATTGGTGTCTTCGTACAAAGAAAAACAAGCTGAATCCAGTAGAATGACATTATTAGAAGAATTGGAAAGAGAAG
Organism: Hanseniaspora occidentalis var. citrica; assembly: GCA_030573535.1. Lineage (NCBI taxonomy): Eukaryota > Fungi > Ascomycota > Saccharomycetes > Saccharomycodales > Saccharomycodaceae > Hanseniaspora > Hanseniaspora occidentalis. The sequence goes on from JAJMDI010000228.1 coordinate 5,088, forward strand.
AATTGAAAAAAAAGGAAAGAGATGAAAAGAAAGCTAAGAAGAGGGAAAAAGAAAAGGAAAGAAAGAAACAAATGCAACTAATGAAGGAAAAAGAACTGGAACAAAAGAAACTAAATGAAGAAAAACATAAAAAAGAAGCAGAAGAAAAGGAAATGAAAAGAAGGGAAGAACAAAGAAAAAAGGTTGAAGAAATAAAAAGAAAGAAGGATGAGGCTATGAGAAAGAAGATCGAAGAGCAAAGAAAACGTGAAGAGGAAGAAGCCAGACAAAAGAAATTAAAAGAAGAGGTGAAGAAGAAAAAGGACGAGGAGCGTAAACAAAGGGATCTTGAAAAGAAACTTGAGAGGGAGCGTAAACTTGAAGAGCAAAAGAAAAAGCAGGAAGAAAGGTTAGAAAAGGAAAGGTTAGAGAAATTGAAAATGGAACAACAACAAGAAATTGAAAAACAAAAACAGTACATGCTTGCCAAGTTAAATGAAACAGTTGAAGTTACTCGTAAAAAGGCAGCTGCATTTCCATATGCTCTTCCTGGGGATGATTCTGGATCATATTCTAGTACTGGTGACCTTCTTGATTATTTGCAAAAACCAAGAGCTGCCTCAACATCTTTGGCAAATTCTGTGTCCACTAATCCAACTTTATTGACGTCCCCTAATGGTGGGCATTCTTCATTACAACAGGTATTGAACGAAAAAAGCACTTCGCCATTAGGAGCAACTCCGCCGCCTCCTTCAAACTCTACAATCAGTAACATTGGATTGGCTTCTGATGCCAATGCTGGTTTAAATTCTAATTTCTCTTCTTCGTTTGGTAATAAAAACTTATTGAGCAGTTTCTATAATTCTTCGTCAAGGGGAGGATCTATCTCCGCAGTGACCACTGAAGACTCTAATTTTCATATGAACTTGGATCAGTATTCCAGCAGAAACTCAACGAATTTAGGAATCTCGAACAATTTTCAAAATTCAAATGCAAACTCAAGCTTGGATAACCAGTTTATGGCTCCGCCAGGTATGAGTCAATTGGAAAATAACAATAATAACAATATTTATGCGTCTTCAAAAAACAATATTTCAACTTTTAATTCAGAATATTCTGTGCACTCCGGGTTGGTTAATAAGCCTCTTTTACAATCCTCACATAATACACCAAATATTGGTGGTTATCCTGCTGAACATTTAGAAGGACACATTGTGAGTGAATCATCAGTCGCAGTTGATCAATTTCAAAACCACCTTTTAAATAATAGGAAATCTATTTGGTCAAATAATGAGTTACCTAACAATGGTTTTGCCACACCAACACCATCGTCGTCATCTGTGTCCAATATCAACCATGCCCCATTTTCTAATACAAATAACGGTGGTTTGCTTTCTCTTGGAAATTCTATTTTGCAGACATCTGTAAACGGCCCACCATCAAGTTCAGATTCAAATGTTCCTAAAGATAGTTCTACTGAAAATTTATCGTACACCGTTTCACATGCATATATGCAAATAACAGCTAGTGGTAATGAAACACATATACCTGTGGAACTTTTGTATAAAACAGTTTCAGAATTAGATGGACCAAATAGATTCACTTATTCATTATTTATCAAGCAATTATTATCAATGTGTACTACACACAATTTGCAATTGCTAAATGATGATAAAGGTACTATCACACACGTTTGGTGGGACAGAAAAACCAAACCCTCTTTTACTATACCTGTGACTTCTAATAATGGTTTTATTGGAGGCCTTGAAAATCATACACCTCAAAATAGTAATCCTCAAAATGTATATTCTCAACCACAAAGAGGTGAGTTTTCTAATAGTTTTTACGAAAGCAGAATGGGAGGTGGATTAAGAAATATGAATGAAACTGGAGGGATCATTATGTCTACTGCGAACAACATTGGGAACTTTGGGCCTGTAGATATGAATTCTATGGGTATGAATGGATTAACCACTTCCAATAGCCTTAATGATATGGCTCCGATTGGATATTCAACATCTAACAATTCTATTATGCCTCTAAGTACAAGCAATTCCAATGACATTAACACTAATGGGTTATACGCGGGAATCTCATACAATTTACATGACTCTAATTTAGGTTCGCATGGGCTAAGCTCTTCGGCTAATGAAAGTTTTAACGTTGTCCATGATTCTAGTCCATCTTCTATGTCTGCACATAACCCATCGTACACATTTGGAGTGAATCCAAACATATGGGGATAAAAAATTTTACTATGACACGGGTTCAAAGGGGCTTTTTATTTGATCTCGAATCTATTTAAATATATTTATGTTTTTTCCCAGATTATCTACTCAAAAATAAATAAAAAAAAAATGTGTTGAAATTCTATATAGTTCATATAATTTGTTTTTAAATGTTTGTTTTCAATACAAAACCAACAATGGACATTGCAAAAGTAAGCTCTGAGGTTTCCAATTTTAGAATATCCATATTGAATGACTTAGTCACGAGCTTAGTTCAGTGACTGTTAACTATCGTAGTAAAAAATGATACAAGATTTTAAAACAAATCAAAACATCCAATATTTTTTAAAAAAAAAACACAAAAAAAAAAACAATAAAAGATCAAAAATAAAATAAAAAAAATATGAAACTAACATCCATACTCTTTCATGATAATTGAATTAATTAGGAGATATAATATCACATATAATAGTCTTTGAGATTTGTTTGATCACTTTTTGAAATTTGATCTAAAATATTTCTAACCCAAGTTAAATTATATTACAAAAAAAAAAAATTCAGCAGAACTCAAAGGATAAAGTTTAAACGACCTTAAGAGAATTGGCAGAACTTAGTTCAACTCTTATTGATAAAGAATAATATTGTATCAAGTTTGGAGTTGAGAGAAAAGATACATTGAAAACCCCCTTCACAATTAACTATTGCTTATTTAAAGAAAGAGACAAGAAAAAAAACCCCTCAATGAGCCCAGAAAACTTGATAAGGAAAAAATTGGTAATTATTGGTGATGGTTCATGTGGTAAGACTTCATTATTGCATGTTTTCACCTTAGGAAAGTTTCCTAATGAGTATCAACCAACTGTTTTTGAAAACTACGTTACAGACTGTAGGGTTGACGGTATAGACATTCAGTTATCTTTGTGGGACACTGCGGGTCAAGAAGAGTATGAACGTTTGAGACCTTTGTCATACTCAAAAGCGGACGTGATATTGGTAGGGTTTGCCGTAAATGATGTACAGTCCTTAATGAATGCAAGAACAAAGTGGATTCAAGAAGTTCTAAGATACTGTCCAGAAGTGCCGGTCATTTTAGTCGGCTTAAAAAAAGATTTGGAGCGTCAAGCTGGAAATGATAGAAACATATCTGGGAATCAAGAATTCGTACAGAGACACGACGTTGAAACAATTGCTAACGAGATTGGTGCGAAAAGATTTATGATTTGTAGTGCTTTGACAGGCGAGGGTGTTGATGATGTTTTTGAGGCAGCTGTGAGAACAAGTTTGTTGGTTAATAAAGTTCAAGACAACGGCTGTTGTGTTGTTCAATGATAGAAATCTTTGCTCTAATGTCGATATTATTTGAGCTATGAAAGACAGCAACCCTTAGCTCTTTAAATTTTAACAGTATCTATTCTTTATGTGTGTTTTTTTTTGTTTCTTTTCGCTTAAATTTATTTTATCCTAGGTTGACGATTCATAATTATTTTTACAAACTTGTGTAGCACCCTCATGATTTGGCTGTATACTGTTCTATATGTAATGAATGTATAATAAAAAAAATATTCAAGATTGTTTTAAAGGCCACATTTACTAGAAAAATGTACTCTTTAAAAAATATATATATAAGATACTAACATTACCAAAAAAAATAATACCCGACCTCGGAGAGGATTGAACTCTCGATCTTGCGATTAACAGTCGCACGCCTTAACCAGCTTGGCCACGAAGTCATTTTGTGGGTAAGTTAGAACGTTCATCAGCTTTACCAACTTTAGAGCAGGGTAACTAACTGATGGTCAAATTGAAAAACTCCACCCCTTCTGCTTAATACCCCCGGAAAACTATATTAAAAACGCTTGTAAATGACGACATATGTTAAAATTCAATCATTTCAGTAAGTTTATTACCAAAAAAAAATCAAGAAAAACAATTAAAAAGCTCTTTTTTCCATCAAATCAATACGTACTTTTGAAAAACATTACTTGGTTTCACATTTTTTTGATTGGCAATGTAAAATAAAGTAATGGTTGTAAAACAAACAAAAAATTCGGTACAATAAAACAAAATGTATCGTGTGAACTTTTGAGCATTGCTAATTTCATTAGTTAATTTTTTAATTGAAATGTCTTTGTTAAGCATGTTGTCAGGATCAATAATATTTGTATATATCCGTATGTACATATGTTCAACTAAGCAAATCTTCAAAAGTTTTCAAAGTCCCTGCACCTAACTTTGTATTTTGTATACTGAGAAATTTCATAAGCAATATGGAATTGTCTTTATATCATTAATTGTTCATCAAATCTCAAAAACTTTTCCACTATGGCATTGTGATGTTCAAATGATACCTTTCAATCATTTTGAATCGATTATTACTAATATTTTAAAAATCAAAAATTACGACTTCGTGGCCAAGCTGGTTAAGGCGTGCGACTGTTAATCGCAAGATCGAGAGTTCAATCCTCTCCGAGGTCGAATATTTTTTATTTTAAATAATGTGTTGGTAATTTCTCAGCATGTAAAATATTATGAATAAATATCATGGTGATACAGTGTTGTTTCAGAATCTCAAAAAGAGGCATCAAAATCACTAACTAATAAGAAGGGGTCTAAAAATCAGAAAGCTGAAAAAAAAAAAATGTGTAAACCATAACTTGTCTTGTATTTTTTTCTTTGATTCATTCACCTCTAGAGGCGCTGTCATTTGTTAGATACTACACTTAAAACATTATAATCAAGAACCGATTAAATTAAATGCTATAAACAATGCTTGTTGATTTTAAATTAAATATATAAAAAAAACCCACGCTCTTTACAGTTTTATAAACATTGGGGGGAGGGGGTTTAAATTTTTCCTATGAGCTGTTGCCATTGTAGTGCAAATCAACTTTTTTGTCTTTATGAAAAAAAATTACAAACATATAATGAAAAAAATTTACTCGACCTCGGAGAGGATTGAACTCTCGATCTTGCGATTAACAGTCGCACGCCTTAACCAGCTTGGCCACGAAGTCGTAAATTTCTGAGTTTTTAAAAATTGTTTCATTTATAATCTTACATGTTTTAACATGTTTTCACGCTCTCAAAGTTTTTTCGTGTTTTTTTTCATTGAAAAATGTAAACATTCAGATTTAAATCGAGAAATTTTTTGATGTGTTTATGTTTTTTGTTTTTTTTTAAAATTTTGTAAAAATCGTTTGTTTATTTATTTATATCTTTGATTTGCTGTGATGCCTTGATGTAAATCTATCAAAAGAGTGTTTTTAAAGATTGTTTGAGTTTTTTGAAAAATAGATGATTGCTATAAGTATATTATTTTGTGAAAGGGTCAAAAAACAAAAAAAAAAAAACAGAACAACATACTAAACTGGGACACACACTTCAATAAACTTAGCTGGTTGTTTTAATTACAATATGGTCACTTCAAAATCTTCATCTGATAAATATCAGAAGATTTCGCAATTAGAACATATTTTGAAAAGACCAGATACTTATGTTGGGTCTGTAGAAAAACAAGAAGAAAAGCAATGGATTTATGATGAAGAAACGGAGTGTATGGTGGAAAAGGAAGTCACGTTTGTTCCTGGTTTGTTCAAAATTTTTGATGAAATTTTAGTAAATGCAGCTGATAATAAAGTAAGAGATCCTTCAATGAAAAAAATTGAAGTGATCATTGACTCTGAAAAAAATGAAATATCTGTCAGAAATGATGGACAAGGTATTCCTGTTGAAATTCATGCAAAGGAGAATATTTATATTCCTGAAATGATTTTTGGGCATTTATTAACCTCCTCCAACTATGACGATAATGAAAAAAAAGTTGTTGGTGGTAGAAATGGTTATGGTGCTAAATTGTGTAATATTTTTTCAACAGAATTTACCTTGGAGACAGCAGACACTACAAAAAAGAAAAAATATGTTCAAAAATGGGAGAACAACATGCAAACGTGTAATTCACCAACTATTACTGCGTATAATCTAAAAACTTCATACACCAAGATTACTTTTAAACCAGATTTGAAAAGATTTAACATGGATCACTTGGACAAGGATATCATTGGTATCATGAACCGTAGAGTTTATGATATTAATGGTTCTGTTCGTGATATTTCTGTTTCTTTGAATGGAAAACCACTTAAAATCAGAAATTTCAAAAATTACGTTGAATTGTATTTGAAATCTCTAGAAAAATGGAAAAGAATTCAAGATGGTGAAAGTGATGTTGATAATTTACAGACACCAACGATTATTTATGAAAGATTTAACGACAGATGGGAAATTGCATTTGCTGTTTCTGATGTGAGTTTTCAACAGGTTTCCTTTGTCAACTCTATTGCTACTACATCAGGTGGTACTCATATTAATTATATTTGTGACCAAATTATTAAGAAGATTCAATCTAAATTGAAAAAAAAGAATGTTAAACCATTTCAAATTAAAAACAATATGTTTTTATTTGTAAACTGTTTAATTGAGAACCCAGCTTTTACGTCTCAAACTAAGGAGCAATTGACTACAAGAGTTAAAGATTTTGGTTCTAAGTGTGATATTGGTGATGATTACATTTCCAAAATTATGAAAACTAACTTGAGTGATCGTATTTTTGAAATTGCGGATGAAAACGCTCATAAATCTTTGAAAAAATCAGACGGTGTTAAAAAAAGTAGAATTACAGAGTATCCTAAGTTAGAAGACGCTAATAGGGCCGGTACTAAGGAAGGTTGGAAGTGTACTTTATTACTAACAGAGGGTGACTCTGCGTTGTCCTTGGCTGTTGCAGGTTTGTCCATTGTTGGTAGGGATTATTATGGATGTTATCCTTTGAGGGGTAAGATGTTAAATGTTAGAGATGCAAGTGCAGATCAAATCAATAAGAATCAAGAAATTCAAGCTATTAAAAAAATCATGGGTTTACAACACAAAAAGAGATATGATGATGTAAAGTCGTTAAGATACGGGCACTTGATGATTATGACCGATCAAGATTATGATGGTTCTCATATCAAAGGTTTGATCATCAATTTTTTGGAAACATCATTCCCTGGTCTACTAGAAATTCCCGGGTTTTTAATTGAATTTATCACACCCATCATTAAAGTTACTATTACAAAACCGAAAAGACAAGCCATTCAATTTTTTAACATCCCTGAATATTCTCGTTGGAGAGATGAAGAAAGTTCACAGTATACATGGTCATACAAGTATTACAAAGGGTTAGGTACATCTACTCAACAGGAAATGAGAGAATATTTTTCTAACTTAGACAAGCATTTGAAAACCTTTCACTCCTTACAAGAAAACGAAGATGAATACATTGAATTAGCTTTTTCTAAAAAAAAGGCAGATGAAAGAAAAGAATGGTTGAGGCAATATGAACCAGGTACCTTTTTAGATCCTACTTTGGATGAAATCCCAATCAAGGAATTTATTAATAAGGAATTGATTTTGTTTTCCTTGGCTGACAATATTCGTTCTATTCCTAATGTCATGGATGGTTTAAAACCTGTTCAAAGAAAAGTTATATACGGGTGTTTTAAGCATAAAGTTTTTAGAGATATGAAAGTTTCGACTTTGGCTCAATATGTTTCTGCAGCAACAGAATATCATCATGGTGATGCATCTTTGTTGCAAACTATTGTTGGTCTTGCTCAAGATTTTGTTGGAACAAACAATATCTATTTGTTAATTCCAAAAGGTGCTTTTGGTTCCAGGGCCACCGGTGGTAAAGATGCAGCAGCAGCAAGATATATTTTTACTCATTTGAATAAACTAGCATCTGAAATTTATAATCCAAAAGATGCACCATTATTAAAATTTATTCAGGAAGATGAAAAAACCGTTGAACCTGAATGGTATGCTCCAGTTTTACCTATGATTTTGGTCAATGGTAGTGAAGGTATTGGTACAGGGTGGAGCACTAATATTCCTTCTTTTAACCCATTAGATATTATTGAAAACATCTACAAGTTGATGGAAGGTGAAGAAATGATTGGTATGGCGCCTTGGTTTAGAGGTTGGACTGGTACTATGGAAAAAATTGACTCTATAAGATATAAAACTTTTGGTAGAATCGAACAAGTTGGGCCGACCACTATTGAAATCACAGAGTTACCACCTAAGACATGGACAAGCACTATTAAGGAGCATTTGTTGTTGGGTATTGGGGGTAGTGATAAAGTTAAGCCTTGGATCAAAGATATGGAAGAACAACACGGTGCCACAATTAGATTTGTTATTACTTTAACTGAAGAGGAATTTGAAAAAACTAGGAAAATTGGTTTTTATGAGAGATTTAAACTAGTTTCGTCAATAAACTTGAATAATATGGTTGCGTTTGATCATAATTCAAAAATTAAAAAATATGACGATCCAAGGGATATTTTACAAGACTTTTATCATGTAAGACTAGAAATGTATTTAAAAAGAAAAGAGTACATGATTTCTAATATTAAAAAGATCATTGAAAAATTAGAATACCAATTGAAATTTATTCAGCTGATAATTACAGGAGAGTTTAAAATTGGTAATAAACCGAAAAAGGAATTGACAGCCGAATTACATGAAAGAGGTTTCCCAAGAATCAATAAAAAGGGTGAGATGTTCATGATTGATGAAAAGGACGCTGATGAAGATGATGAAGATGAAGATGAAGATGGAGATACTGCTGCTAACCTAAATGACGATAACACTGAGTTGGGAATGAGCACTATTTCACCTTCATCTTCTAATATTGTCAAAAATAATTTTTCAGAAAAATACGGTAATTATGATTATTTGTTGAGCATGAAATTGTGGTCTTTGACAAAAGAAAAGTACGATAGATTAATGGCAGATATTGAAGCTTTAAGAACTGAATTAAACATTTTATTAAGTAAAACACCAAAGGACTTGTGGAAAGAAGATTTAGTTAGCTTTGAAAAAGCCTACAGAAATTTCATTGATTATGATAATGAAATTAGAAATAATATCATTCCTGACAAATCTAGTGGTTCCAAAAAGGGTAAGAAAAAGACAGCAATCTCATCTAAAACTAAACCTAAGAAAGAAGTCAAATCTGATTTTGAAAGAATACTTTTAGAACCAGCAACAACAGATTTGACCAAAGTCAAGAAAGAAACTAAAAGCATTTCTAAAGTTAAAAAGGAAGAAAGTCCAGCTTTAGCAGATAACAAAGACATTGTTAAAAGTTTAAAATCTGCTGTTAAAAAATCGAGTTTGGCAGATCAAAGCAGAAAATCCACGGATAAAACTGTTTCTTCTAAGATTACTCCCAAATTAGAAAATACTAAGGTGCTATTAAATCCTTCCTCTGATGAGTCTGACTCTGATCTGGAAGTTCTGAAAAATTTTAACAGTAAATTTAATAGCGTCTCTAGTAAGTTTGATTCGATCTCGTCACCAGATGAGGATAATGCTGAAGCATCTAGTAAAATCACTAAAAAAAGAAAAGCAGATGATGATTACAGCGAAGATGATGAGGACGAAAGTCCTGCTATCTCTATTCCTAGAAAAAAAACATATTCCAGAAGAGCGTCGACTAAAAAATATGCATTTTCTGATCTTGATGATAGCGACGTTGAAATGTTAGATACTAAAAAGATAGATACTGATGTTGAGAGTGAATCTGATAACGGTGGAAGTGACGATTCATTTATTCCAGAGTAAAAAAATCTTAAGTTTTAGAAAATTTGTGCTCTGTCACACTTACTAAGGGTTTTTTTTATGTAAACAATTATTTAATTTGTATAAATAATTGTATGTGGCACAACATGTGAATATTATTTTGAAGACTTGTTTATCTACATTTTAACATTGTGATTTATGTGATATTGCACTCCGCCCATATATGTTCTTTAGTTCATCACGTGAGCTCAAGTTGATATATGAGGAGTCTTGTCTAACCTTGGCAAAAAATAAAAAAATTGATTTTTGAAAAAAAACAGAAAGCTTCACCAAGAAAAAAAAAACGGACTGCAACTAACAAACCAATATTTGCTACAGAAGTTAATCAAATGAATTCGAAATTCTTTGAGAACAGATTTCTTAAGAGCCAAAGTACATCATATAAAAACAAACAACAAAAAACATATTATAAATATAAAAAAATAACTAAACAAAGGTGAAATAGTAAAAAAACTTTTATTGGTTTTAAACAATTGCGATTACTGCCATGACCAAAGATATAAAAATGGTGGTAATGGTTTGTTTTTTGAAAACAGGAGCAGCACCACCAACTGATTCTGTAAAAACGCTTGGATTGGAGCTACTTGAACTAGATGTCTCAGAAAATATAGTTGGTGTAATTGTGTTGAAAAAACTATTGCTTGAAACGTCTGTACTGAATGAGTTGTGATTTGACTCATTGGAGTTGTTAGATTCACCTGATTCTGTAGATTCAGAAGAAGTACCTGACTCATTGGAGGTGCCTGACTCAGAGGAAGACCCAGATTCATTGGAGTTATTAGATTCACCTGACTCTGTAGATTCAGAAGAAGTGCCAGACTCAGAGGAAGTGCCAGACTCAGAGGAAGTGCCAGACTCAGAGGAATCACCAGACTCATTGGAGGTGCCTGACTCAGAGGAAGACCCAGATTCATTGGAGTTATTAGATTCACCTGACTCTGTAGATTCAGAGGAAGTGCCAGACTCAGAGGAAGTGCCAGACTCAGAGGAATCACCAGACTCAGGAGAATTGCCAGATTCTGACTGCCCTAGCTCTGTTGAACTTGATGGAATTGCTGTTGTAACAGTGCTTTCTGTGGTGGATAGTGTTTCGTCTGGGCTGCTTGATTTTGATATGCTTACGGAGCTTGAGAAACTTGGATTGTAAGACGTAGGCTCAATTATATTTGGATTCCCTGACGAGCTAGGTAATGTAGAATATGATGGGTTAATTGGTGCACTTCCTGTCTCTTTTGGAATTCCGCCAGATTTACTTCCACTTGAAGTACTACTAGAGCTTGAGGTACTACTAGAACTTCTAATACTGCTATTCGTGTACGATGGGCCTGAGTTTGTACTTGGGATCTCTACGAAATAAGTAGTAGACGTAGTTGGCTTACCGTCAGTACCAGTTACAGTTTCGAAGTCTGTGGAGTAGGTGGAGATGGTCGAACCGCTGTA
>JAJMDI010000229.1:0-16219 GCA_030573535.1 Hanseniaspora occidentalis var. citrica
ATCAAGTTTGCACAAGCTACCGCAGTCGAACCCAAACTACGAAAATCTGTCTCCAACAAACAACTATCCAAACAACAAACAACAAGACTTTCACCAGGCCCAGCAGATAATGATGCAGCAACAACAACATCAACAAGTGCACCAAATACCACAACATTCGCAACAAATGCCACAGAAGCAACAGCACCACTATTCAGATACACAGATACACGCCTCGTTGGACCAGCAACTTCACCAGCCCCAGCCACAACCAGCCGCACAGCAGTTTCAAACCCATTCGCCTTCATTTGGAAATCCTGCTATGCCGTCTTCCAACACACCGGGCCAAGCATTCCAACAGACTGAATGGAAATTTGCATTAAAAGACAAGGGATACACTTTGTCGAGTGGGGTTATCTCTACTGCCGAGCTTGTGCACCAGCTAATCGAAGAGGCTAAGAACAATAACTTGAAGATTTCAATTCATCAACACATCCACAACCACTATGGCTCTGCTCCAAACGGGAACGATTTATTCATGAAGAAGCAAAGTGGTCGTATCACAGCGGCTGGTATGAGTGAATCCTCGTTGATCTCTCCAAACAACACATTTTACACCAACAGTGTCCAAAGTAGCAATGGCTCAAATCCAGGCTCTTCGAACCCGAATCAAGTATATGGAAGCACACAACATCCTTCGTCTACTGCATCTAACAGCGCACTGAACACACCAAAAGTGGTTCACGAACTTCCAGAGATTGGTCACAACAGACACAGACATTTCAAGACATTAAACCCATCGGTGCGTCCTAAACTAGGCTCTTCGTCCAACGTCAACTCTAGTAGCGACTTGCAAAGACTTTTAAACCATCCAAACTCAAATGGGCAGAAGAAGAAAAGAAAGAAGCATCCAAGAAGTATGAGCCAAGGTTCTTCTGAAGGCAGGTCTCCTGTCGATTTTACAAGCACCGGATCCAGCAGTGTCAGCACGCCTAATGCTATGGGGAGCGAGTTGAACGGAACAAAGAAACAAGTTAAGAGCGGTAACCTTAAAAGACACTCTGTCAGTGTTCTGCACAGTTCCAGTGCGTCACCGCAAATCAGCAGTTTCCCGCCAAAACCAATCAAAAGCCCACTAAAGACCACTGTTGAGGCACATAGACCAAACTCAGCCGCTTCTTTGTCGAATTCAAAATCCAGCAACAAAACCTCCTCCAGAAATGAGGACGAGATGGAAGAAGAAGACGCGTTTAGTTGGTGGGAGAACATCAAGGTTGTGCAACCACTGACAGTGACCAACACCGAGAACTCTGACCTGATGTTTGGCTCAACAAACACAGGAGCCAACGCTTCGAAAACATCAACTAAGAAAACCGTTGACGAGGCAGCCAGTCCGCTTAGTAAATTAGAAGCTCCACAAGAAAAAGATTCAATCAATCAAAATCTATTGTATCAGCCGGAAGAAGACGTCAGAGAATATAATGACTTCTACCAGTTTAGCTTCAATCCCTCTTAGAGCCCTATAAATTCCTGGCTATCTTTGCAGTGTGTTGCCATAGTATCGTCAATTCCAAGTGCTCTAGGGTTTTAAGAGATCCATCATTTTTTATTTTTGTTTTTATTTTTTTTATTTTTTATTTTTTGCGTTAAACCATATTTTATTTCGTTATATAGATAGTTATAGATATGTACAGATGGGCATGTGAACATATTTTAAAACAGATATGCAATATGCTGTGATGTTTATTTAGGGGTGTCTATTTCATTTCCATTATGCCGTAAAAATAATATTCATAGACTTTTTTTGAAGAAGGAAAGATGGTGCATCATTTACGAACAAACGAGGAAGAGCCACCAGCTGTGGCTACTAGGTAGTCGAAAGTGGATTCACCGAAATTCAAGTACTTAGTGACGTATCCTTGAAACTGTTTATCTTCCAATAAAAAATCCGGTTTTAGTTCAATCCCAGACTGTCTTCTGATACCTGCTAGGATAGTTGAAACCAAAACTAAGTCGACGGAAGCGTGAATGATTTTACCAGCAATACCCATTTTGTATGTTGTTTTTTGTGTTTTTGTTTGACCTGTTTTATTTATGTTTATTTTTTACATTATCTGATGGCTTAAGGCATATGTTTAAAATGACATTGTTGAACACCAATAATATCATCTTACTCATCCTTGTATCTTATCATCATAGTGTCAACAACTGATCAGATTTGATATCTCTCTTGAAAACAAATTTTGACATTATCGGTTTCAGGGAAGAGTTGAGATACATAAATTACGTTTTTTTAGGATAATCCACAAATGCGTGTCGGGTAAGCTTTGTTTTTTATAAAAAAAATGTTTTTTCAAATTTTAAAAATTTTCTTGCTCTCCTGCCGGGAACCCAAACAGACGTTAAGCATGTATAAAACATTCAATCGTGTGATTACTCCTTACATCATTGTTGATGGTAAGTATTAGAGAACGTAAGAAGTGAACCACCATACAGGTAAAAAGCCCAACTCACCAGAAAAGATACAAATCCAAGGGAAAAATGCTGAGTTCAGTTTCCAGAAATATTATTGCCAAACCAATCTTTACCGCATCTATTGCCAGAACTTTCAGAAGCAATGCCAGTCTTTTATCCTCTTTTTCCCAATACCAACAATTAAACACATATAGACACAACAGCACTGCTGCTGCTGCTGCTCCGGAAATGGGTAAAAAGCCTATGACTGTCAATGCTGAGTTGCCAGACCCAATGAAGGGCCGTACTTTGAGAAAGGTCCAGTTTATCGCTTTCCTTATTTCCATGGGTATTGCCTTGTCTGTGGTGTTCAACTACGAAAAGACCAAATCCCCAGTTGTCAGCAACACTCTATACCAGTTGAGAAGAAGTGACCGTATCAGAGATCTTTTGGGGAACAGCATAGACATGTACGGGTTGATGCCTTGGGTCTACGGTGAGTTGAACCAGGTCCAGGGTAACATTGACATTTCCTTCTACGTCAAGGGGTCCAAGGGCAAAATGGGTACTGTCAAGTTGGTTGCCAACAGAGAAAACAAGCGTCATGAATTTTTGATCCACGAGTGGAGCATTGAATGCGAGGGTGTCAAAATCGACTTGTTAGGGGAAGACTCCAATGCCAAGATCATGTAATTTTGTTCTACAGATATTGATTGATATGTACATATATCTATGTGTATGAGTGTGCTACTTAGTCTCTATGTATAAACTATTTTTAACTTGTAAGTATTTTCGTGTCCGTCATAAGTCACAGCATGTCTTTCTTTCCTTGATGATCATGGTTTCAGTCACTATCATCAAAAACAGAGGAGATGTCGTTTGGATTGTCGGTGATGTACATCGATCTCTTACGAGACGGTGTACGTCCAATATCTGCAATCTCCTTTTTGAGCTGTTGCTGGTTATTTAAAGTCTGTGCTTGGGTGAGTTTCGTTTTGTCTCTCTCTGTGTTCATTCTTGGATAGCTGCCGTCGTAGTTTTTCGTGCTCAAGTTTTTCATCAACAGGTGTTCGTTGGACAAAGAGTTGTGCAATCTGGGCTCGTTCCCCGGTGGTATATCACTGTGTGCGTCGGGCTTGTTGTTGTTTACTTTGGAAGCGAGATTAGTGATGCTGTTGAACGTTCTTTCAAGACCCTTTATGTTCCCGATACTGCTGCTGTTACTGTTACTGGTAGCTTGGCTCTGCGGTGTAGCAAAAACGTTCCCTGGACTCTCAAAATTGTTCCCCGAGCCTTTCAACGGAGAATCGTCAAAGGGAACATACGTGTCATAGATATCCTGCTCAATACGGTGAAACTCGAGCTGCTGCTGTTGTTGTGGTTGTTGTGGTTCTTGCAGCAGAGCATTGCTGACCGGTGTCACTCTGGAAGACGTGCTGTTTTGCTCATTAGAGTCCCCACCATCGTTGTTGCTTTCTGTACTCAACGACCCTTCAGTCGCATTCCCATTGACATACTCAACAGAACGGGTGTTGTTGTTGTTGTTGTTGTTATTACTTTCTTTAAATATACTGAGTGATTTCTTAAGATTTCTCTTGTATGCAGGGACATATCTCGAACCCTTGTTATTACTATTACTATTACTATTATTATTACTCGTATTACTATTAGTATTAGTATTAGTATTAGTAGTCGCTGTGGTATTGGTTACAGTAGAGTTGGTTGCAGTAGCTGTAGAATCCTGATCGAAATTCTCTTTAGACCCTGTGTTAGACTTGTTATTTTCCACAGCATTCCCCTGTGATCCACTGTTATTCTTACTCTCGCTATTGTTCATTTCAAGATCAGGAGAACTATCACAGACAAACGGATCCACACTCTGTCTCGTCGTATTGTCCTTGGCAATAGTGTTGTTGTTGTCGTTGTCGTCATTGTCGTATATGTTTTGCAAATCCAGATCCTCCTCGTTGAACTTGTCTATGTCGTCGTTGTCCATTTCTCTTTCTTTCGCAAACCGTTTCTGCATCTTTATCCACATCACCCCAGCAATAAGAGCAACTATCCCAACAGGAATCCCAATCGCACACCCAACAGCAATACCTGTTGCACTTTGAGTCATCTTTTGTGTGTGTGTGTGTGTGTGTGTGTGTGTTTTGTATTCTTGGGAGAATGTGTTTTCCTTGATATATCAACTTAACTAGAAATCATCTCGAAGAACAAAAAAAAGAGAGAGTATACAAAGAATGGATATAAATAATCGATAAATAACTAAAACTGAATCTCATCAATTATTACCAAAGTATCGAATAAAGCAAAAAGAAAATTTCCAAATCATCGATATATATTTACAATACATAAATAGTCTTATAATTTTTTTTAAACATAATTGTCGAAGGAGTTGTCCATGTCTAATAATATTATTAGACATACCCCTCCCTTTTGTAACAACAACAATAAATTGATCAAACGTTGCAAAACCTCAAAAACACATAACACGCATGTGGTCTACTAGACATAAATAACCACATGCACTGGTAAGTAATACATAACATTATAAATAAAACATAATGAAATTAATATTTTTCGAAATAACAATCAATCATCTTAAATAGCATGGTTGTTAAAACTGTAGGAAACCTAGGAGAGATCGTTTTCTCTATACATTGGTTTCAACAACCATTCATTGTCAATAAAATCCCGTAGAGACCCTTGTTCTCTGTGTGTCCCAAAAAATAAAAAAAAAAATTTATCAAAAAAAAAAAAAAAAAAAAAAAATTTTTTTCTTTGTTTAGTTGTTGTGTTCCTAAAGGAGACATTTAACAAAATAAATATTGAATGAAATAAAGTAAATAAATAAACCCATCACGTGATCACATGGTTCTTCTATTTTTTTTAGAACACACTACAGATAATTATTACTGTTGAAGATTTGAATGATAATGATGATAGTGCTGGGTAATAAAATATTACAGAATGTATGGGTGTTATAATTCACTTGTCCGGGCAACAGTGCTTTCCTAAAGAATTTATTATTATTTAACTACAAAAGACCAACTCCTGTAACAGTTGTTTCTTCAGCTCTCTAGTTTCTGCAAATTCGTTTGGTCTTTTGTTGGACATTTCAATGAAATTGACAACAAAGTTGTTTAGTTGTTGGATCAACGGTTGGTTTTGTTCTAGAAGTAGTTGTTTGCACTCGTTGTTGAAGTTCTTGACAGTGTTGCTCTTCCACTGTTGTTCTGTTACTGCTATTTCTGTATTACTATTAGTAGTATTAATAGATGTATTAGTAGAAGGAGAATACTCAGGTGTCAACAAGGTACCTAGTTTCACTGGGGTGTTTGGGTACTCTCTAGGCACAGAGACGGTGAATCTTACTCTTTGCTGTCTTTTGTTCACTGACACCACAGAGGTTACTGCAAAAGTCTTTTGTTCCTTGCTGGACTTGTATAGAGTGAAGTTTTTCGCTCCTAAACGGGCTTTCACCAATTCGAGTTCAGCTGTTTGCAGAGTATTTAGTTTTTTGAGTTCTGCAATGTAAGTGGTGTTCTTCTTCCTATTAGTAGTAGAAGTACTACTAGTAGTGGCAGTATTGTCTATGTGTGGAGAAAAGCCTAGGGGTTTCTTAGAGCTGGTGTTTGTCTTGGAAGGTTTGTTTCTTCCAGTTCTTGTACGTGGGTTCTTATCGCCCTTTTTGTCTTTATCATTAGTAGTGTCCGTATTGTTCTGGGAGTTGTTTTCTGTAGTGTTGTTAGAATCACTAGAAGGTTTCTTGTTCCTATTGTTATTTGTTCTTCTTCTTTGGTTTCTATTTTTTGTTTTTGTTGCAGGGTTGGCAGTGGTACTGGTAGTACTAGATTCTGACATATGTGTTGTAGTACTTTTTGTAATTTTTCGTGTCTTCTTTTGTCTTTTTTTGTCTTTTTTTGTCTTCTTTTGTCTTTGATGACATACTTACACATAGATAGTATTTATTTAATAGTCATAACATCATCCTTGAAAGTTCATCACTCTATAATGATATTACAGTAACCAGTCCAATCAATGTCTTTGACGTAAAGAAAATAAGTTTTTTGATGCATTACGTTGTATCTTAGTGATACTTCTTATGCGGGTAATGTTACAGATGTCAAAGATGGTGAATTAAATGGAACGGCAAAAAAAAAAAAAATTTAGAAAAAAAAGAAACTCACTCATTGGACAAACTGTACAAATTTAATAATCCTATAACTTGGCATGAATGAGATAGTAAAACCTTTAAATTTATTAACTACCTAAAGTAAAGCCTAATAAGAACTTAATAAAAATAATATAAGAAACACAGAAATAGGAAAAACACTATTCACCTAATATATATACATACATATTGACACATTATTTTTGTACATTATCAATAAGATAAACAAAATCAGTTTTAAAAAAAAGAAATTTATAAAACAGCAAAAAATGCATTCACCAACACCAACTCCTCCTCCTCCTCCTCCCCCACCATCGTCAGCTCAAAGTTTTGAAGGGATTGTTCCCCCTCCTCCTCCACCACCACTTTCACCTCCATCAACTCATGTAAAGTCAAACGGGAACAATAGTAAGAACAAGAAAAAAACAGTGTCTGCACATGAACAGAATAATAAGATGGTTCAACAACTTGTGGATTCTATTCCAAGTGATGACAAGAGTAACAGCAAGGCACTTCCAAAAGTTAGTTCACAGCAAAAACCTGGCAAGAAAATCGGTAAAAAAGGGAAAAAAGGTGTGAATACTGCGAACCAGGTAGACAAGGGTGACAATTCAATTGTGTCTACTGCTCAAACGCCTGGTGCTAAAAAAGTAAACAAGCAGGTCAATGCAAAGGCTAATACCAAGGCTAAACCAGCAACTAATAAACAGACTAAACAACCGGCGAATAAACAGGCTAAACCACCAACAAATAAACAGACTAAACCACAGGCTAATACAAAGGATAGTAAAAAGGTTAACCCACCAACAAATAAACAGGCTAAACCACAGGTTAAGAAACCCGTGGGTCAAAACACTAACAAGAAGGAAAAGTCACTGTCTCCAGGACCTATAGGCTTGGATGGGCTGCCAATAAATCGGCCACAAATAGCGTATTGGGGAACTCCAGAAACAGAGGAAATGCATGATGTCCAGCTTCCCCCACAATATCAAATGAATCCGACGTCACTATTTGCTCAAAATAATCAAGAAGCTCAGCAACTCCCACAACCAGAAGAAAATACATCAGGTCCAGCACCACCGATTGTAAATCGTGTGTTTGCGATCAGTGTAGTTAGGCCTACCAACCAACCTGCTAAAGCACCAAATGCAAACACCAAGAAGCCAAAACCTAAGGGAAGTTTACCACCACAGGAATTGCTTGATACAATCAAAATCAATCAATGGGATGAAAGATTTTCCAAAACGTTAGGAAAAAGTAATAAAAATTATTTTAAACCTCTTGTATACTGGATTGCTAAAGTGAAAAAATGTAATTTGATTGATCAAACAGATAAAGATATTAAGCAACAGCTTGTGGAAATCATACAACAGGCGTATAAAAACAAAATTGTTTCAAAGATTGACTGGAAATTTCAGCCAATTGGGAACACTTTGTATTTGACCCATGGTCAGGTTTTCAAAATTCCAAAACATATTCCAAAAGAACTTAGATTGCCAGGGTTTGTGCCATTCAATGATTCTGTGAAGGAAATTGCAGCAAAGACACCTCCATCAACCATCACATATATGCGGAAACCTAAAAAGGAAAGAGCAAGCTCTATTTCGTCTTCTTCTCATGAAGACCCATCACTGCCACAAAGAAGTCCAATAGCATCTGAGAACGAATATTTGAATATATTATCTTTAGAGAAGAATAATAATGTTGGTCATAGTCGACCAAGTATTTCTTTTCCAACACCTACGTCGACTACCACATATCAGTCAAATGCATCGTCTCAAATCGACAACACAAAAAATACTAGTAATTACCAATACCAGGCTGCATTGAATTCACCTTCTGATTCATCTGTTCAAATCATTCAAGATGATGAAGGTAATGAAAGTGATGGGTATATGGTTCCGGAAGTTAACGCAGAGATTGAGTCGCCAGCAACTAAAAGAAAAAATAACATTTCCAGTATGAGTTTGAAAGCTAGAAAAAAGGCTAGATTAGAGAGATTTAACACTGGCAATGACAATAATGACCAATCGGCGTATTTGGAAGATTACGCGAACTTGAACAAGATTTCAAACAAAGCATCGTTCTATGACAAGAATAAACCCTTGGTTGGGACAAACACAAATTTGGAAAAACCGTTTTTAAGATTGACCAGCGAGGCAAAGCCACAAAATATCAGACCTCTAGGTGTTTTGATCAATTCCTACAAATATGTATTGGATAAATATTTGAAAGGGGCATCTTACCAGTATTTATGTGATCAATTCAAGTCTATCAGACAAGACTTGAAGGTTCAATTGGTGGAGAACCCATTTTCAATTTTGGTTTACTCCAAACATGCTGAAATTGCATTGGTGAACGAGGACTTAGGTGAGTTCAATCAATGTCAAAGTTCTTTGGTTTCTCTATTTGAAAAAAACACGGAGCTGCTTAAGAGTGGTTTGTACACCCAATACTGCATTTTCTTCATCTTGTATAAAGTAATGATGAACGATTTCAATTCAGTTTTGAGACTGAAATGTGAAGCTTTGACCCAGGAATATGTTCAATGTGAACTGGAAAAAGAACAAGACGCAACATCTGAAGCAGAAGACAAAGTAGTCAAAAACCTGGGCATTGATTTGAACTCAATGTGGATCAAAATATGTCTACAGATAAACGAGTATATCTTAGTCAATGACTACGATAAGTTTTTCAAACTTTACAAATACATGATGCACTCCAGCCAAGGAAGATCTGAAGTGGAACTCAAATTGATTTGTCTATTTGTAGAGAAATGTCTCTTGCAAAAAATGAGAATCAAGGCCTTTGCATTCATGGTGACATGTTTCCGTAGGTTGTCCCTAGCGTTTTTGGTTGAAGCCCTAGTTTTTGAAGATGTTGAAACCTTGACTAAATTTTGTGAAAATTTGAAGATCGTCCAACTAATCACGTGGCAAAAGAGTGAAGATGGGATTGATACATCTTACATCGAGTGTAAATCCGTTGCAGGGATTGCCTGGGCAAGATACGAACAATCTCACAGAATTGATATCAAGGGTCAAATTTAGTGTATTTTGACATATAATTTCTGTGTTTTTTTTACAGTTTGCATATCTTTAATAGTCTTTTATCGTGTCTAGTAAATATATTATTTGATTTAAAGTATTATTTAATGTAATGGCTATGTACGTGTGTGAGAGAGTTTTTCATTTTTTGACAGATATATGTACTTCTGCTTTAAACACCAAACGATTTCAAGTATTCAACAGTGTATTGAGATTCCTGTTGTTTTTTCTTGGAGTCCCAGTGGAATTGTTTTGCCATGATGTCTACTGTGCCGTCGACCGCTTTCAAAGCTTGCTTGGCGTCAAGGAACCCGAATCTTGTTCTTCTCAACAAGAAGTCCAATGGTGTTCTTGCGTACTCGTAGTCCATAGCATATTTCAACTCAGCAATGGTGAACGGGTACTCAAAGGCTTCGTAGTTTGGAGTTGGTTTTGGACTGGCAAACTCAATTGGCAATTTGCAGTTTGGATTTTGCTTGAACATCTCACAAATGACACTGGAGTTGGTCCCGTAATTGTTTGACAAGTGTTCAGCCAAGGAGGACGAGATCCCGTACTCTTGAGACAAAAGAGCAGGCAAGTTAGGAGAGTAGTTTTCTGCACCGGACAATTTCAAATCTTTGGTGTTACAAGGCTTCACCTTGCTGTCTCCGTACAACTGCTTGATGACTTCGTCAATGGTTTCCTGAGCCATTGCGTAAACAGTGGTCCATTTACCAGCAGCAATGGTGATCAAGCCATTGTCACTGGTGAACAAGAAATGGGATCTGACAATACTTTCTGTTTTCCCGCCCTTGTTGTCTGCAGAAAGAGTTCTTGGGTCTTGAGCCAATGGTCTGATACCAGACCAAGCAGACAACACATCTTCTCTTCTGACAGGGAATTTGATGTAGTGTTGTAATTCTTTCAAAATGTCTTGGATGTCTGCTTCTGTGGCAGTTGGAGTGGCTGGAACATTTTTCAATGGAATATCTGTTGTACCAGCCAAAACTTTGTTTTGCCATGGCAAGAAGAACATGACTCTACCGTCAGAAGTTTTAGCATCTAACAACCCCAAGTTTGAAGGACAATAGTAGGAGGGCAAAATAATGTGGACACCTGCACTTGGAATGACCATTTTAGGGTTCACAACAGCAATTTTTTCACCAATAGTACCGTCAGTCAAGTCGTTTTCCAATTTCAACATTTCTTTATCTTTAGGCAACCCTTCTGGATCATTATCCATGTTTAAGATTCTGTCACTAAATGGACCGGTAGCATTGACAACAGTCTTGGACTTGATATTATAAGTCTTACCAGTTTCCAAATCTTTGGCCACACACCCTTCTACTTTCCCCGTTGTTGGATTTTTCAACAATTGTTTCACTTCCATGTAATTCAAAACAGTGGCACCCTTTTCAATTGCAGTAGTGGCCAAAGAAACATTCATTCTGGAATCATTAAAAGAACCGTCATGATAAACAATCCCTGCTTTCAAATTTTCTTCATCCAACATTGGACAAGCAGCCAATGCGTTTGAAGAAGACAAAAGATACGAAGACTTCAAGTTGGAAAACCCACTAAAGATATCATACATCTTGGTCCCTGCGTAGAAATACGGAACTTGCCAATACTGGTAGATTGGAATCATGATAGGCAAGACAGAACACAAGTGTGGAGCAGTGCTGATCATGTGTTGTCTTTCGTTCAAAGCTTCAATAACCAAATCCAATTGAGCTTTAGACAATTGGAAAAACGCTTTTTCCAAATATCTGATCCCACCGTGTATCATCTTGGTGGATTTAGAAGAAGTACCACTACTGAAATCGTTCATTTCCACCAAAACAACTTTCAAACTAGGATCTCTAGTGATGGCATCAACAGCACTTGCAGTACCGGTTGCCCCACCACCAATGATCAATACATCATTTACAGTGTCGTTTTCCTCATTTTCAGACAATCTCGATAGTAACTCTGATCTTGATGGAGGTTTAGGTTTCTCCTTGTTCATCAAAAGCGTCAAATAAGTCTGAGAAAGAGAATCATTACCATCGTCGTTTCTAATAAACGATCTCCCACTACTATTAGTACTTTTATTAGCTTGTAAGTACATAGTAGCACCAGTGGCTGCCACTAACCCAGCAACAATTTTACTTTTTCTCGACTTTAAAATATTTTTAAACGCAAACGAAGCACCAGACATTATTCGATTGTGTAGTTATTGTTTGGTTTGTTCTAGGGTCTTGTCTTATTAGTAATCACTCTCTACTTTATAAAATGTCTTCTTCTCAAATGGCAAAATGAAAAAACAGTAAAACCCTTTTGCTTTATATATATATATGGGGTTTGCGATTCGGAGGTTTTTTTGTTGATTTCTTTTGTTAGATATATCCCTTATCAACCAACTTATTCCTTGTATCCACGTAGTCTTTTTATAAAATGTAAATATAATAAATATAAGATATTGAAAGTATCAGTTAAATTCAAGCAAGGAAAATGAATAAAATGGTCAGGGACAAATGGGTATTGTTATTCATAGATTAAAGTTGACATTTAACTCCTTGATTGTCTCATCGAGGGGGATACACGTCAGGTATATATTTGTAAATAATACTCACTATCCAAATCAATCTATGATTTAATAATACGTTCCCTAAATTCCATGTACTTGATTAGTTGATTGATTTGATTATTTAATTAATTAATTGATTGCTTGAGATATATATATATGTTCATTCATCTCGACATTTTTCATCATCTTCGAACTGTGTATTATTGATAATTAGTTCCAAATTTTGTTCACTTCTTTCATTCAACCGAACAGTAAACTAAACTCGACTGAACAAAAAAAAAAAAATTCACAGAAATTCCAGGGGTAAAAAAAAGAAAAAGAAAGAGGACAGGGTTAAAGGGTAAAAATGAATTTGAAAAATGGACGTGTGGGGAAGGAGAGTGGGAAAGTGGGGTAAAAAGAAATATTGGTATTAGACACGTGGGCGAACAACAAGAAAAGAAGTGGTTTTCATCACGTGATACTTATAATACTAATCTCTATATAATACTACAATATATAAAGCACCCAGGTAATCAACGTTTTACAGATTTTCTTAGTTTTCTACGTATCACCAATGTTGGAACAGTGCTGATGTAATTGACTAGAGTAGTGATCATGATACTTAGTGGAACAATCAACAACACGGGACTCAATGCATATATCATTGTGTTCAACAAATGTTTCGGATATGGATGCACTGTGGAAATGATGGAGACTTGAATGTCCCTTTCAGTCAACACTCTCAGGGAGTCAAATAGGTACTTGACTCTATGGTATATGCTTTCAACATTGTTCTGCAAGTCTTGTGGAGTCTTTTTACTTAAAGAAGAACTAGCACTGCTGCTGCTGCTCTCAACGTTCAATATAAACAACGAGTCTCCCTTTTTCAATATAGTACCAAAGATATACGACAATGCATAGTGGCATTCGTGAGACAAATCGTGATACAAAATATATGATTTACCTTCTTCCTCGTGTTCTTCCTCGTTTTCTACTTCATCATTGTCAGCTGTACCTGGTACTTTTGAGTTTGTGTCATTGTTGACACTATCACCACCAATACATAAAGAAGCCCTGTAGCACCCTTCTAGCAACTGGTCGCATTTGATCTGGCTTTTAATTTCGTCACCGTGTTCTGTTTTGAATTTTTCTACCCATTCTTTACTGTTCTCAACAACACTAAATAGATCGTACTCAAAGTTGGGTAGTACCAAAGACCCCATGTCAAAGTTCAACTCTTGGTCAATCTCCTGGTCATTGTCAATATCGCTCACCTGTTCCTCGTCACTGTATGCATTGTTGTCTTCATCGTCATCATCAGAATTATCGTATCTGCTTTTATCCTTTGTGTAATCGTAATCCTCATAATCGTCGTCGTCGTCGTCGTCATCATCGTCATCCTCACTCGTTGGTAGTTTCTCTCTTAGTGATTTTTTCTTTCTGTGTGCTGTTTGAACCAAATTCAATCTTTGAACTGGGTTTTTCCGCAAAATCGTCAGTTTTAACGATTCATCGTTATCAATATCCAAAGTCGTTCTATCAGTACTTCTACCACGACTTCTAGATCTACTAGTGCTTCTTCTGTAAATACTTTCAAAATTGTTGTTGTTGTTGTTGGATCCAGATGTTGGTGAAACAACTGTTTTTCTACTGCGTCTTGTGTTGGCAGTGGGAGATAAAGTTATGTTTCTTACACCGTCCTCCACAATTTGGATATTGTTATGACCACTTGAGTTGATACGTGTGTTGGAACGCTTAGTAATACTAGTGGTTGGACTTAAATCGTCATTGTAGCTATTGTTGGAACCGTGACTTTTATTGTCAAAATCTAATGTTCTTTCTTGAGTTCTGCCTCTTTCTTCCATTTTTTGTGTTTTTGTCTTTTATTCTTTTTAGTAAAGGGGGAAAAAAAGGAAAAGGGATGTTGTGTGAAGTTGAACTGAAATATGTTTCCTTAAAGTAACAATTTACTCAACAATCTTTTAAAATGACTTTATATTCTTGTTTTGTATAATCTTCTTTCATATCTATCAAATATATATTTGTAAGATATACACTAATGTATATATTAACTGTTCAAACAAGATATATTCGTCTTTGTAAAATAATGTCAACATAAAATCCAGAAACTTACAAAGTACCACTAAAAAAAAAAAAAAAAAAGTACGAACGAAAAATGAAAACTTCACCCAGACATTTTTAGTTTTAGCAAATGACAAACGCAACTGTAACTCTCGTGCTGTTAGAACAATGAATAATACTTAGATACATTCCTTATATTCTGAAGATTATACAAGTATAAGAGAGACATGGTATCCAAGACTTGGCAATAAAAGAAGCTAAGAAAAAAGGAAATTAGACCTTTACACACAAATCATATCAAAATCAAAAGTAACAACAAAAAATATGTCCCGGAGTTGTATATTGGAAACCAGTACTACTATTTTTACAAAACCTTCAAAGAAAATATTTGATATAGGCACAACCCAGACGTTCCAATCATCCTTAGCCTTGGAAAGAATACACCTTTTTATTGCAAAATATTGCTCTATGGTTGAAGGTGTTTCATACGATGATAATGAAGTTATGAGCAATTTACATGACAAATATACAGTTTTAAGTTTGATGATTCAACACGTGTTTGATCCCTTAAACAGACTAATTAAAGATACACCTCCTTTGAGTGGGCCTAGAAGATATGGTAATTTCGCTTGTAGGGACTGGCATGACAAGATTAATGAGCAGATGGTCAATAATTTGCATAATTTGGTTTCCGCATTGGTAGTACTGGACTCAAATGAATCAGGAGAATCGATTAACGAAGAAGCATTACAGAAGTCTGTGGTTGAGTTACAATACTACTTGTTGAATGCATTTGGGTCAAAGGAAAGATTGGATTTTGGGACTGGGCATGAATTATCTTTTTTAGCATTTCTAGGTGGTTTGGACATGTCTGGTTTTTTTGCAAATATTAGTGGAATGGAAATATTGGCGATTTTTTACAAATATTATGATCTAGTGGAAACATTGATTCTTACTTATAACTTGGAGCCTGCAGGGTCCCATGGGGTTTGGGGTCTAGATGATCATTTCCATTTATCTTACATGTTGGGTTCTTCTCAAATGGTAAAAAATAAAAAATTCCAAGGGGTCTCGCCCAAAATGGTACTAGAAGATGATTTTTTAGTTGATGATCATTATATGGAAATTTTGTATTTTTGGAATATAAAATTTGTTAAAAAAGTGAAAAGGGGTCCATTTGATGAGCATTCTCCTATATTGTATGACATTGGTAAAAATGTGAAACTGTGGACAAAAGTTTTAAAAGGTTTAACAAGAATGTACAATGACGAAGTTTTGAATAAATTCCCAGTTGTGCAGCATTTTTGGCTTGGTGACGGTTTTTATCCTTGGAAATCTGCTCAAAGCGGGGAAAATTTGAAAGAGTTTGAACAGGATTTATCAACGACAGAATCTTCATCAAAAACAACATTGTCATATCAGCAGCAAAAACAGCAACTGGGGTCTAGTGGAAATTCTAGTAGACCTGTGTTTGGCACGAGACAGCAGAATCCTGTTTCTATGATGACCAGTACAACGGTGTCAAGACAAAATATGGGTCTGGGTGGTCATCCTGGGCGTGGTTTTGGTAATTTGAACAGGATGGTTGAAGAGAAGAAGAATGATACACTAATTAACAGTGCGCGCAGACAGTTGCACACGTCTAGAAACCCAATGAAATTAGGACACATTCCGTTTGGAGATCAAACTTCACACACTCAAGGAGCAAATAACGTCATAACGTCTATGCCACCTCCAACCATCTCTTATCCAACCAGAAACAACAGCAACAACAACATCGTCAAAAGATGATGAGTCTCATATTTATAATACTACACGTTACATAGAGAAACATATATATTTAGGAGCGTATGCGATTCAACTAAAAGATATTGTACTAACTACATATGTGGAATCTTTTTGTTGGGGGAAAACAGTTGTGGAATCAGATAGAGAAGTAGACATTCT
>JAJMDI010000230.1:0-16177 GCA_030573535.1 Hanseniaspora occidentalis var. citrica
AGATCGGCTAGTGGGAAAAATAAAATAATTAAATATTCAAATCAAACAACATTAACTTATTTGATTATTGTAGTCAATGAAGATTGTAATACAATGTCGTGTTACCAATTTATAATTGCTATCTCTATTTCAAGTTTTAATACACAAGCATAACAAAAAAAAAAAAAGTCTTGAAAAACACAACACATACCAAGATCTAAAAAGTACCAATGCCAAGTTTAGTAGTACTTTTAAGGTTCCATTTGTTTGTTCTATTGCAGTTTGCTGCATTTGGCCAAGCGACTAAAAAGAAAAATACACAAACGAATAGTACTGAGAATTTCCATCAACAGTTGAATCAAAGTCTTTTATGGGCGCCATATAGATCCAATTGTTACTTTGGTATCAGACCAAGGTACATTGATGAATCTCCATTGATCTCTGGTTTATTCTGGTTCAAAAGTTCCAGCGATAAACCAGTTGCCACTGGTAAAGATTTCCAAGAATCCTTTTTAACAAATATTAGACATTTTGTGGAGCAGAATGATAATTTAGATAAATACAACTGGGAACTTTATGATCCAAGATTAGGAGGTAGACAAGTTTTGATAGATTCTCAAAATAATGTTAATTTGACCATTGAATTTGCGAAAACATCAGATGGGTTGAATTGGGGTTATAAAGTGAAAGGTAGTCCAATTAAGACAATCAAATCAGATACACCAACAAGTTTATCCCTTGTTCTTTATATGAATCAAATCACAAAAGAAGGAGATAACTTGCAATCTCAATTGAATAGAAATATTAGAGAAGAGGAAGCACATCAAGTGGGAAATTCAGTTTTGAGAAATGAAAATAAATTGATTTTTAATGGGATTTCTAATGAATTGGGGATTTATGATGTTGAGATCTATGACGTCAATGGTGTATACCATAATACATTTGGGAAACCTGGTGTTTTTCCTCAGCTAGATACTTCCAAACCAGTTCATATTTCCATGAATGTTCCAAGTGAAGAAACATGGAAGGCTAAAGACATTTTCCAAACTATGATTAGTGATCATGTGTCAGAAATATTTAAAAACATGCCAAACAAAGTTCAAGAAATTGATATGGCAGCTGTTCATACTTTGACTAATGTTTATGGTTTCACCCAGGGGAATTTCCATTTTATTCAAAAAACTTTTGATTTAAGTGAACCATTTGAGTTTGATGTTATTTATAATTCCAAAGATTCATTAGAAAAAATTACAGACTCAAACGATTTTAAAAGATTAATTCAAAGAAATTTGGGAATTATTGAGAAAAAATTTGAAAACAAGTTTTCTCAAAACTTTATTACAGATTCAAATGAATATAGTGACAGTGAAAAACAATTTGCTAAGGAAACTTTTTTTAATTTGCTTGGTGGTTTAGGTTATTTCTACGGGACTCAAGTTGTTGATAGAGAAACTGAATCGTTTGGTAAATCTTTTAACGAGATTGTTTGGGCAAACTCAAAACAAGAGGGTCCACACTCGTTATTTTCCATGGTTCCAAGCAGATCTTTTTTCCCTCGTGGGTTTTACTGGGATGAAGGGTTTCATTTGTTGCAATTGGCTGAGTATGATTTTGATTTGTCTTTTGAAATATTACAAAGTTGGTTTGATGTCATTGATGAAACTGGCTGGATTGCCAGAGAAATAATTTTAGGCGAGGAAGCAAGAAGTAAAGTTCCTGTAGAGTTTCAAACACAAAGCCCACAAATTGCCAATCCACCAACTTTACTTCTTGTTTTCAGTGAATTATTAAAAGAAGCAGTTGAATATGAAACTACTATTAAAAAAGAAAATGCGGAAAAAAACGGCAAGGAAGAAAATCATAACGGTATCGTTTTCAAAACAGACTATTTGAAAGAGAATCACCATTTGTTGCTAGAATACGCAAAGAATATATATCCTAAATTGTTAAAACATTATAACTGGTTCAGATCAACTCAGAAGGGCTATACAGAAGAGTACATGTTGATTTTTGAAGAGAATGACTGGGACTTGAACTCAGTTAATTTTGACGAGCTTTATAGGTGGGATGGAAGAAGCAATGATCACTGTCTACCTAGTGGTTTAGATGATTACCCTAGAGCGGATGATCTTGACATTTCAGAATTACACGTTGATACATTAGCTTGGGTCGGTGTTATGGCAAGATCCATGAAACAGTTGGCAGAAATTTTGGATTATTCAGATGATTTCAAGACATTTTCCACTCATGAAAGTGATATTATTAAAAACTTGGAAAATTTCCACTGGAGCGCGGAGCATAAAAGTTTCTGTGATATTACTATCAGCGCATACTCTGAAGAAATTGAGTACGTTTGTCACGAAGGGTACATTTCATTGTTACCGTTTAGTTTGAAACTTTTACCAAAAAACTCCTCGAAATTGGATCACGTAGTTGACTTGATGTATGATGAATCTAAAATTTTTAGTCCCTACGGTTTATTATCATTGTCTAAAAAGGATAGGTACTATGGTACTAAAGAAAATTATTGGAGAAGCCCAATTTGGGTCAATATGAACTATTTGTGTTTGGATGCATTAAACTATTATTTTGGAGAAAAAGAAAAAGTTGACCAAGGTGTATCCGATGAAGTAAGAGATCTAATGATGAATAATATAGTTGAAAAAGATGGCATCAATGTAGCCTCAAAATTGAAAAACTTGGCAAATTCCATGGTCTCTCACTCTTCAGAAGACACCTCAAAAATGAACAATAAAACCAAGATAAAAGCCGAAAATTTATACAAAGACTTGAGAAATAACTTGATTAAAAACATTTACAAAGTTTGGGAAAAGACCGGCTATGTTTTTGAAAATTACAAAGCCAGTAATGGTGATGGGAATGGAGTCAAACATTTCACTGGGTGGACTGCATTGGTGGTGAACATAATGTACAAATTACCTGAAAGTTTATAAGTCTACATATTCTTTTTATAAAACATATTTGGTAATCTATTATTTGTTGTAGTTAACAGATATACTATATTTTACACTAATATTCCGGACTGGGAGACTTGACCAATTTTTTAATCAAAGATTTTAGCGGATTTAGCTCAGTTGGGAGAGCGTCAGACTGAAGATCTGAAGGTCTTGTGTTCGATCCACAAAATTCGCATGCTAATTTCTTTTTTTGGTTTTTTTTTGAACTCTGAATCGTTTTTTTACTCGTGGACCCGAAAACTGTGTTCAAACGAAAAACTGGAATTTTTTGTTCAAGAATTGATGATTTTTTCAACTTGCTTTATGCGTTCTGGTCTGTTTACGAAGGAGTTTTACATAAAAAATGAAGATAACCACTTATTATCCATCATCTTGAATCGATATAACACTATTAATCCATATTACACAGAGACATAATCTAATGAGCCCAATTCAAGGTACGTTGCAGTTATATGAATGGTATTAATTTAATATTCAGCCCCTGAGAAAATATGAAATATATTCTCTCCATAGCATATATCTTACACTAGCATGTAGTGGTATGTCTACCTTGGTTGAAGGGGTTGATTTTTTTTAAACAAGGTTAAAAAAGAAAATGGCAATTGGCTAGCTTGAGACCATTGTACTTCATCTGACTACTTCAGATATAATATAATGATATAATGTTCTTCCCTTCAAGTCATGACGGTGGCTTTGCTGAACATTATAAATAAGATATGTCAAAAAATTCTTCTTTCAAGTATTTATGCGGATTTAGCTCAGTTGGGAGAGCGTCAGACTGAAGATCTGAAGGTCTTGTGTTCGATCCACAAAATTCGCATTATATTTTTTTGATTTTTGGTTGAATTTTTTAGTACTAAAACTTGCTTTGATGTTTGAGCAACAGCCAGCATCAAACGCTAGCTAGCTTAAAACACAGTCAACCCTATTTTTTTAATTATTTTTTTCTATCGACTTGCGCATAAGAACAAAAAATACTTCCAAGAACTCCCTACCGAGCTCTATTTTGTTGTAAACTAAGTTTTTAATCTGTCAAAAGACCATGAGCCAACGGTCATGGTCAGAACTGCCAAACAAGTATATCAGCAAACTACTCAAAAAATGTAACTTCATTTAAAAAATTATTTTATATATGTAATGTACAGATAGTATAGGCTTATTAACCCAAATTTAAAATTTTCCATAACTTGTCTCAGATTAACGTTCTTTCAAAGCTTTGTTTCTCTTTTCTCTTCTCTTTAACCTTTCAACCTTCTTAGCATGCATTTTAACAGCCAATCTTTCGTATCTTTCCTTTTCTTCTCTCTTTTCTCTTCTTTCTCTAATTCTTTGAATTTTAGCGTCTTTTTCGTCTTGTTTTTCTTTTTTCAAGTCCTTTAATTTTTGCTTAAATTGTTGTTCTTCCAATCTTTGTTGTTTTTTAAACTCCCAAGAACTTAATTTCTTGTTTTTGACAACTTGAGAATGTGGGTTGAATGGTTGTTTAGTTTGTTTCCAAACTCTACCACTTTTGTTGTTCCCTTTAATAGGAGCTTCAACGGACGCAACGATGGCTTCGTTTTCAGTAACTGGGGTCTTATCACTCATCTCTGATGTATTTATCCTACTTTTCTCCTTTTCTATTAGTTATTTATTATAAAAACAATGCTTCAAACTTATCAGCTAATTTAAATATATAAAACTATGTTGTTTTTGGTAATCATCGAACATCACATTTGAGTAGAACTCGCTTTTTTTTCTTTTGTGCAAAAAAAGAAATGTTGATCTCTGAGAATTTTTGAAAAAAAAAAAAAAACTACTGAATATTTTTTTTTTCTTCATAGTGAATAATAATAGCTTTTAAATTTTTCACCCGATTGGTATAGTATAATCTTAGATGCCGTTCATTTGAAAAATCGTTAGGAACACAGTAGTTTAATTGAAAATTGTTGCTGGGTCAATAAATTAATAAGAAAAAACCAAATACAAGAGTTTTATATTTGATTGGACAAGCCAGGGAGCAACCACCAACCCATATTCGCGCACATCTCATCATGTTACATAGAACAAATCTTCAACAATATATACTGTCGAGCAAAAGAGGGATTGTTATTGTGAAGAGCTCCAAGAAACTTAAAAAGAGAGTTATTGCTAAAAGAGATAATGATAGAAAACCAGAATTAGTAAGAGATAGCCCAAGTGGTTACAACGGCCTACCAACAAATATTAAAGATACTCCATTTTCAAACTCACTAAAAGACCTTACAAATATCAAAAATGACAGAGAGTTAGAAATGAAGATTCAAGAATTGAAAAAATTTACAGAACGTATTAAAAAAAA
The DNA here is from genome assembly GCA_030573535.1 of Hanseniaspora occidentalis var. citrica. Lineage (NCBI taxonomy): Eukaryota > Fungi > Ascomycota > Saccharomycetes > Saccharomycodales > Saccharomycodaceae > Hanseniaspora > Hanseniaspora occidentalis. The sequence continues at coordinate 5,278 of JAJMDI010000230.1, forward strand.
TGTCAGAGACAGGGAAGCTGATTTGAGCAAAAAACAGTTGATGGAAGAACAAGGATCATCGATTACAAAGAACACTAAAAACTTGGAAATTCTTCCTAGTACGTCTGCCAATGATTTTAGTACCAAAATGCCTCAAATATCCTCACCTTCTATGTCTAGTTTATATTTATCCCCAGATTCGAAATTAAACATCTTAAATGACAAATTGTTGGTCCCTGATTTCATTCAAGAAAAAATACAAAATGATATGTTAATTTACAAATGTTTGATTAATCACAGAAATAGAACCTGGGATCCATTAGTTGAAAAACTATATTCCCACGAAAACCAGCTATCTGACGTTTCTATCAATGAGCTTCGAAACAAGTTCATTCCTAATATTAGAAATTTATCTTTTGAAAATATTGAAAAGCTTGATGAAATGTTAACTAATGTAATAAAAACACAAAAGTATAAAAATGGTGCTGTTCCTATGGCCTTTTACGAGGTGATTTTTAAAAATTTATCAGATAGTGGAAGAACAATGACCGATCAAAAAAGTTTCCAGTATGTGCTTTCATATTTTGATAAGTTAATTGAAAGATATGAAAAGAAAACTCAAGCTAACAGCTTGCAAAATGAAAGTAAATCGTTTAAATTCAATACTTTGATATTAAACCACATCGTTTCTTATATTTTCAAGATGAAGGCACACTCCAACTACAAAATAATGAACCAGTACCTTGAAAAATTTCAGAATAGTTTCCAAGTTCAACCAAATAGAATGGTTTTTAACACGTTGATTGCCTTTTCGATTGCAAACAACAATCACAAACAGGCCTGGGATATTTTTGACACAATGAAATTTTTGAGTGTTAAAAATCATGCTCCTGATGAGTATGCGTATGTCACTATGATCAACCTTTGTAATAAAGAATTGGACTACGCCAAAGCGTTGAATTTGTATCAAGAATTAAAAGACATGTACAGTCAAGCCAAAATGAACAAAAAATACAGTTCCAGATTACCTATCCATTTTGATAGAAGTGGTGAAAACCAACCCTCTATTGCTCTTTTGTCAATGTTGGCTTTTACCATGGCAAGATGTAGTAAAGATGCATTTGTTGCTGAGGGGAAACAAACTTCCTTATTGTTGAAAGGGTGGGAGTTTATTCACGAAATTTATGAGAGGACTAACGGTATGTTGTACCAGAATGATGACATTTCCAGTAAGCTTTTGGTCAACGGTGAAAAACAATTCAAGAACTCTGATAGATCTCCGTACCAGGTTTTGAAATCAATGTTGGCCTTAGCTGCCTATGACGGCGATGTTTCTTTAGCCAGAGCTTTATACTCCAAATTTGTTTCCTCTTCAGTGAAGTCTGCCTCTGGTGACAGATCCAAGATTCTTTTGGATCCTTCCTTTTTGAATTATTTGTTGTATGCTTACAGTAGATTTGATATTAAAAAAGTTCCTGTATTGGGATCTTATGACGAGGGAGCAATTTTAAGAAGTAAAATTATTAACAGCTGTGATTATAACAACATTAATGACACTGATGGTCATATCAATAAGGACGTTGATATGACTTTGCCTTATTTGCCAAAAGTTGAATTAACCACAGAACAAGACGTTCTTTTAGAAAGTAGAGCTATTTGGCAATGGCATGTTGAAAGTTTATACAAAAAGAAACCTTCCCAAGACGTTAAAACAGTCATCAAAAATTATGAAGCGGATATTAAGTATTGTAAAGAAATAAGTGGCGATAGTTACGAAACTTTTGAAAAGAATATTTTGGTTTTGATTGATAAGTGGAGGAAAGAAACTGCCATTGACTTTGATATTTTAAACGAAATTAATTTGATTTCATTTTTGAATGTTCCTATTAAATTGAAAGATTTGACTGAGTTTAAACTAAGATTGAACAAGTTTTCTGTTTCAGAAAGTGATATTAAGAGTTTTATCAAAAAAGAGTTTGAAAACAAGAATTCAAGTAATGACGAAGCTGGGTTTAAAAACAGATACGAGATTTTTTCTTTGAGACATCGTCTATTAAGAAAAAATGAGTTATATTTGCTTGCTATGAAGGCAGCATGTTCTTTTAAAAATTTGGAATTTGGTCAACAGATTTGGAACGAAAGAGGCGAATACAGAAAGACTGATGATTTCAAGAAAAGTGTTTTTGATGTTAAGAACAAAGGTGGTCAACATGATGAGTTGTTTGCTAAGGAAATGTGTTCTTTATTCACACAACTGGGACATTTACAAGACGCGATGTCTATTATTTTAGGTTCCAAGAGATATATCAATTGGAAGTATCAAGATGTCAAACCTTTATACCAAGAATTCATTAATTTGGAGGATTATCACTCATTAAGTATTTTGAAAGATGTTTTGAAACAATGTGATAAGAAGTATGATTCTAATTTGAAAAAATTGGAAGAACAATTGACTGATTTACAAATCTGATTTTGTAAATGACATTTTAATGACAAATATAACAACAACAAAGTCGTTCGAGATATGATTTTGTTTGCACAATAAAAAAAAAAGCACAAGTAAAAAGTACCTGTAATGCGTACTATAATGATGAATATATATAATTGTTAATACAAGCATAAATACATGTAAATAGGTTAGAACAAATTATTAATTACTATAGATCTAAAATATATATATATACAAATGTACATTCTCAGTACGTTACAATGATAGTAGGATTAATCAAGTTAAAAGAGAATCTGAAAGACTTGGTTCGCCTTGCAGACTTCTGATTTCCAATTGTAATCTTTTCACCTCTTTTTTCAAAGTTTGATCCATATATCTATCGACATAATATGTTGCACCTCTGTAAGCCGCTGAAAACACAATACATGTTAGAAAAGTTGCTGCAGCTATTTTGCTACGGAACCAAATAGTACACAGGGACATTGTCAGTAGTTGATAAATGTATTGCAGCAAAACATATGATACCATTGGCCATGGTTCTTGTAGTACAATCAAGTCTTTCAAAATATATGTGTTTTTAAAAGTATGTTCTGTCAAATATCTAAAACTTGTCATTCTTTGTTTTGATTTTAATTTTTCAGATTTTCTAAACGTAATAAAGTAGTGGTAAAGAATTTGCCAGCCTAAATAATAAAGGGATGTGTAAAAAACACTAAATTTTATAGACCAACGCCCGTGTTTCCCCCCAGTTCCAATTTCGTAATTTGATCTTAAAATGGCAACAATAGGGAATCTTTCTTTTTGGTATTCTGTGTCTTCTAAAAGAAAATGGATAACAAAAACTGTTAATGGAGGCATGATATGGATAAAACAAGAGGTGACTTTATCCATTGAATGTATAACAAGAGAGTTTCTCCATGTAATAACAGCCCAACACAATGTCCCAAAGGTCAAAGCAAATGATGAAATGTACAATTCTTTAGAATTAGGGAAAAACCAAATAAACGACAAAACCATAAAGTTAACATAGTAACACAAGTCTGCCATGAAATAGTGCTGCTGTGTTTTGTAGTATGTGTAAAATCTTAATGGGATCAACAATAAAAACAAACAAGTGTAATAGATGTGAAAGTATTGTGGATATTGACCCATAATGAAACCAATTAAAAAAATGTTTAGTACTGTTAATGAATAGAATAGTTTTTCGTAAGTGGTTGGTTCATTAAAGAAAATATCTTCGAATTTCGAATCTAATTTGTTCAATTGATCTTTGATAATTTTATTATTTTTAATAAAATGTTTTGTCTTTTCAGAAATTTCTTCTGTTTTATGGAACAAAATTTTCGGATTACTTGGAATTTTGAAATTTTCAATAGCTTGTGGATCTAAATATTCAAAAATACTACGAAGTACGTTGAATACAGAAAACGGGAAGGTATTTCTCAAGGACTTAGACGAAGTATTGGATGATTGACCAGGTGTAATTCCATCTTTTGATTCGTTCACCTCAATAACAGGGTCAATGATAATTGTGTCATTTTTGGATTGTTTTGTCTTGGACTTCGATGCCCTTCTTTGAGTTGTCATATCTTTTTGTTTTTTTTGGCCCCAGTACCCCTTACTTTTGATGTTATTATGCCCAGTTAAAATTTCCTAGTGAGTTTTTTTTTATTAAAAAAACAAGGCTACTGCTGGATGGGTTGTCAATTTTTTTAATAATTTCTTCTTTAATTTTAATGATCCAGACCATCATACAATTTAGTTTATAAATTTACAAACAATTGAAAGTTTATTTTGCTAAAACCTTGACCTGTCGATGAGTAGATTTATTCAATTGAAGTCAAAATTTTTTTTTTTTTTACTTTCTCATGAAAATTATCTAGAACTCCTCTGAACATCATGTGACAATACAAGAGGACGTAATGCAAAGCAAGAAAAAAAAAACCCCTAAACACCAAAAAACAAGGGCAGGGTAGCAACCTGAATTTAAAAATTATTACTAAATCGTAGCTTTTTAAAATTCATCTAATAATCCGATATAGTGTAGCGGCTATCACATCACGCTTTCACCGTGGAAATCGGGGTTCGACTCCCCGTATCGGAGAATTTTAAAAATTTAAAAAATTTATTTTTGCATCCAGTGATGAGTCGTTTTGTATCATTTAGTATTTTATAATATATATTCATTAAATTAACAAGTGAAAATGATGAGATAAAATAAAAATTTTCGATTAGTCTTGAAGACAATATTTTAAATGGTTATAACTTTATACTAAAGATCTGATAACCACTTGATAATTTTAAGAATATTAATATCGATACTAAATAGTAAACAACACATGATCACGTGGCTCAACTAAACTGTTAAACGTAACGTAACATTTCTTTTTTTTTTTTCTTTTTTTTTGATAGTTTTTCAATATTTTGTTTCTTTTTTTTTTTTGGTCGTTTTTTTATCTGACTAGGATTCTTTTCTTTCAGTTCAACTTCAATTATCAATGATGGGGGAAAGGGTAGTCTTAACGTGTAATGTGGTTGTATGAACCATAATATCATATTGTGATATATCTATTATAGTAAACATTTTTCATTACAAATACGAGGAGCAGCTAAAAACTTAAGATACAAACGGAAAAACAACATACCATCACGCAAATATGGTTTTAAAGTCTACATCAGCAAGTGATGTTTCTGTGTACCAAGTCTCTGGTTCCAATGTTGCCAGATCTTTACCAGATTGGATTGCCAAGAAGAGAAAACAAGCATTGAAAAACGACATTGATTATCAAAACAGAGTCGAATTGATTCAGGATTTTGAATTCAAAGAAGCCTCTAATAAAATCAAAGTTTCTCCTAATGGGGAATTTGCCATGGCCACTGGTACCTATAAACCACAGATTCATGTTTATGATTTTGCCAATTTATCTATGAAATTCGAAAGACACACAGATGCGGAAAACGTTGATTTTTTGATTTTAAGTGACGACTGGACCAAATCTGTTCATTTACAAAACGATAGATCTATTCAATTTCAAAACAAAGGTGGGATCCACTATACAACAAGAATTCCTAAATTTGGTAGATCTTTGAGTTATAACAAATCCAACTGTGATTTGTACATTGGTGCTGCCTCCAATGAAGTTTACAGACTGAATTTGGACCAAGGTAGATTTTTGAATCCTTTCAAATTGGATCCTGAAACTACCGGTGTCAACTCTGTTTCCATCAATCCTGTTCATAATCTAGTTGCCATTGGTTTAGAACACGAACCAATTGTGGAATTTTGGGATCCAAGAGCCAGATCCAGAGTCTCCAAATTAAGAATACACAATGATTTGATTAGTGAAAGTGAAAATAACAACATGGACATTTCAGCCACATCTTTCAAAAAAGATGGTTTGAATTTTGGTTGTGGTTCTTCCAACGGTTATTCTTATTTGTACGATTTAAGACAATCTCAACCTTACCAAATTAAAGATCAAGGTTATGGTTTTGAAATCAAAAAAATCATTTGGTTAGACACTTTAGATGAAGAAAACAACAATAAAATTTTGACATGTGACAAAAGAATTGCTAAAATTTGGGATCACAACACTGGTAAACAATATGCTAGTATGGAACCAAATGTTGATATTAATGACATCGAACACGTGCCTGGTTCAGGTATGTTTTTCACTGCAAATGAAGGTATTCCAATGCATACATATTATATTCCTAATTTAGGACCTGCACCAAAATGGTCTTCATTCTTGGATTCCATTACAGAAGAATTGGAAGAAAAACCAAATGATTCTATTTACAGTAATTACAGATTCATTGATAAAGATGATGTTAAGAAATTGAACATTGCTCATTTGATTGGTTCCAAAGTGTTGAGACCATATATGCACGGTTTCTTTATTAATAACGAATTGTATGATAAATTAGCATTGATTTCCAATCCAGACTCATTCAAAGATGCTAGAGAAAGAGAAATCCGTAAAAGAATTGAAAAGGAAAGAGAATCCAGAATCAGATCTACATCCAGTGTTTCCAAACCAAGTAAGGTTAAAGTCAACAAAAACTTGGTGGATAGATTGGCTACTAAGAAAGGTGAAAAAATCATTGAAAATGTCTTGCAAGATGACCGTTTCAAAGAAATGTTTGAAGACGATGATTTCCAAGTTGACGAAGATGATTACGATTACAAACAATTGAATCCAGTCAAATCTGCCAAAGAAACCGACGAAGGTGCCGCCAAGAGAATCAGAGCATTGACTGCTGCAGAAGAATCGGATGAAGAAAGAATCTTGGGCAAAACTAAAGGTAGAAGTCATTACGAAGACAATTCTGAAGATGACTCTGAAGACGATTCTGAAAACGATTCTGAAGACAACGACTCTGAAGAAGACAAGCCTCGTGAAATGACAGCACAACAAAAGAAGAGAGTTCAAAAACAATTGGACGCCATCAAACGTAAGAAAGAAGAAGACGAACAGTATAGATTGGAAATGAGCGCATCTACATCTATCAAAAACGGGTCATCTGTGTACAATAATAAATCTGCTGAATCTACTTTTGGCCAACAAGTCTCTAAATTACAAAAAGATTATGCTGAAAAGAAAGCAGATTCTAAAGACTCTATATTAAGAAGAAACCATTTCGGAGAAGCCGAGTTGACGTTCGTACCAAAGAAGCCACAACAAAATAAGAAACAAGTATCGTTTGGCGACGACGAAGACGAAGAAGACGAAGATGACGACGAAGAATCTGGAAATAAAAGAGACAATGGTAGAACCAAACAAAGATACGATGGTAGAAGAAGAGCCAGTAAGAATGCATTTAGAGGTATGTAAGCGTACGTATACTAACACACACACACATATATATAGATATATGTAAATCATAATAATAAACTTAAGAACTAAAGATTATTTTGCAGGGTCTCTGGATGATCACTAGACCGGCACTGTTCAAGTCCTATTATACATCACGTGGTATTAGCTCAACTTAAAAAATGTACGGGTTTCAAGCTTTGTCACCCGATTTTGAAAGACTTCACAGATCACAAAGTTTGTAAAAAAAAAAAAAGTGAAAACCAATTGCGATTTGCTCTGTAAGCCAAAGGGCGAGAGAAAAGTTTTGAAAGTTTATTTATACAACTGCTAAAATTAGCTGTTTAATTAGTTCAAGACTTTTGTCTTACTTGGAAAACTTATTTACAAAAACCAAAAAAAAAAACCAAAAGAACAAAACACAGATACAAGAATCAGTTATGGGTATTAAAAAACTATTAGGTATTAGACCTCCTAAAGAAATGACGGAAGAGGAAAACAGAGAGTATTTGATGGACTTGGGGGTGACCGTCAAAAACCCAAACAAAAAGAAAAGGGAAAAATTTACGGCCTACGGAGCTATGGGAGAAGATAGAAGGTTTGAGAAAGTGTACGCTCCTGCGGGCTATGAGCAACACGCTAGATCAGCAAATGGTGGTCAAGGTACTGGTGGTGGCGACGACGACTACGACGACGATTTGAACAGATCTGTGGCGGATTATAAGTTAGATGATCCGTATGACTCTAGAAATCCGTATAGTAAAGCTGGTGCAAGAGGAGGTAACCCTTATGCAAAATCAAGTGGGAACGGGAACTCTTACAGTAAGAACAACGACTACACAAACACTAGAAGCGATCCGTACTCTGGCTCAACTGATACAGTTTCTTCTTCTTCGTCTTCCCCATATCAGAGAGGTGATACGAACAGTCCATACAACAATACTCCTGGTAATGACCCTTACGGTGCAGCTTCTCACAACAACAATATCACCAACCCGAGTCCTGCCGCACAGGAAAGAGGCATGCAGTCAAGTAATCCTTATGGGAGAAGAGGACCATCTGGTCGTAATACCAGTGGTGCGAATCCAAATGGAGATGTAAATTCAAGTTCAAATCATAGTAACATCAATGTTGCTCCTAACTCCAACAGAATCAGTATATCATCTGCTGCCAACGCTGGAGCCAATCCATATTCAAACATGAGCAGTAGCAGCAACAATGTTTCTAATCCTTATGGCGACTCTTTTGATTTTGAAAATGATCAAACTCCGAACTTTGCATCTTCTGCTGTCAACAGAAATCCATATGGCGGTTCCGAAGCGAGTGGATACGCTGATGATGACGATTTGAATGCAGCTCCTAAACAAGAATATGGAAGAGACGGTGATTTGAATGCTTCTATTCATGAATACGAAGGTTACACTGGTGGCGATGCTGGTAACGACTACAATGAATATGACAACCAAGGGAACGATAACAGGGGTTACAAAACATTTGAAGAAATTCAGCAGGAGGAACAAGCCAAACAACAAGCTATAGAAGACGAAGAAGTTGACGAAATTAAACAACAAATCAGATTTACCAAGCAATCCTCCTTGGCTTCAACTAGAAACACGTTAAAGATGGCACAAGATGCTGAGCAAGCCGGTATGAATACTTTGGGGATGTTGGGTAATCAGAGTGAGAAATTGAATGATGTTGAAAACAATTTGACATTAATGAAGATTCAAAATCGTACTGCTGACGATAAAGTGAAAGAATTGAAAAAAATGAACAGGTCTGTTTTTGCTGTTCACGTTTCCAATCCTTTCACCAGTAAAAGAAGATTAAGAGAACAAGAAGAAAAAATTAAAAATCAACGTATTCAGGACAAAGTCATGCAGGAGCATGTCAACCAGGACTTGTATAATTCCACCAGACGTGTTGGGAGCGCGATGGATGAGGTTAGTAGAGGAGATGAAATCAAGGAGCGTTACCATAGAAACGATACATTGGGAAGAAGTAAGAGATATCAGTTTGAAAACGACGAAGAAGACGACGACATTGAAGTTGAATTGGATAGAAATCTAGATAAAATCGGTGCTATTAGTTCTAGATTGAAGAAACTGGCTGTTGCTGCCGGTGAAGAGGTTGATAAACAACAGAATAGAATCAGAAATATCGAAGAAGATACTGATGATTTGGATATCAAGATCCATTTGAACACACACAGACTAAGAAACATTAGATAAGCGTTCCACTACTACTACTACTACCCCTTCCACAACTACAATATCAGAAACGGAGGGTATGGTTGGAACTTTTCTTTTCTTCAATTTATATTCTAGTACTGATATATTAAAATATATTCTAATTTATAGAAGTGAACAATATAAAAGTTATATATATATATATATATGATAAGTTTTCTAGTATGTAATAATGTTTTGAAAGGTTATCTCAATGTTTAAAAAAAAAAAATGTTGTTAAAAAAAAAGGTTATTATGAAAAAAGTGCAAAAAAAAAAGTTAAAAATAGTAATTCTTTTATGGGTTAGATTGTAAAAGTTGTGTCATTTAATATCGTGAACTAAACTTGAATCTTTTTGAATGATAATGCAGTTGTTTGTTGTCTATAATATGTGTTTTCCTCAAGTTGTTTTTAAGAAAAACTGAGGGTGAAAAATAAAACAAAACAAGGAGTGGAACTAACCAATGTGGTTTTCGTTCAACCAAATCTTGTAGTTATTTTCACAAATTCCGTCGTTCATAGGGCAACCTCCCCGTGGCTGTAATGAAAAGGATGACGACTTGCTCAAAAGAGGTTTCTGCATGATATACAAGCTGTGCAGGTCGTGCGAGTTGGCCAGACTGTGACTATTGCTGCTGTTACTGCTGACTGTGTCAAACATAAGTCTACTTTCAAGCAAAGACATAGATGCTCTTCTGCCATTGATGAATGTATCATAAAGTCTTGAGTCAATACAACAGTGATGAGGAGACTTGCTCATAAACTTGGGAGTGGCACATCCCTCCTGGTCATGGACATGGTCATGATCATGGTCATGATCATGGTCAAGTTGAAAGAAGTCGTCTTGCAAGTCCGCAACACTGTCCACAGAGTGGTAGCTGTCGCTAGCTGGAGATAGCATTTGGCCTGGTCCTACTTGAGAGTTCCCTCCAAGCACAACAGTAGATTTAGTGTGAGTATAGTAATTGTTTGTGACGTCGCAGTCTTCTTGTGTACAACAGGATTTGTTTTCCAAAGCTTTCATCATCCTGTCTTTACCCGCACACGCGTCACTACAATATAAACTTTTTTGTTTATTGTCGTAGGTGACGTTTACCAGAGCAGTTGAAGTAGTAGCGCCATTAAATTTATTTCCCTGTTCGATCAATTGATCGCAGAAAATGCAGTGATCGTGGAATACAGTGACTGAAGACATAATAAAACTCGAGTTAGTTTGATATGTATATTTTTTGTGGCTTTGAAGATAATGTTTTGTTGTTTTGTAGGTGAGTGAGTCTCTCTCTTAACAGCCTGATCCCTAGTTTTCGTAGATTTTTTTTTTTATATTTATTTAATTTCTGTTTGTAAAACCACTGTCAATCTATATTGGGAACAATTAATATAAAGATCGAAAGCAATTACATTCTCACATCCTCACTTATATATATAT
>JAJMDI010000231.1:0-15798 GCA_030573535.1 Hanseniaspora occidentalis var. citrica
CACTCTTGTTTATTTGGTTAAGCTGATGAGAGTCACACATGATTGTAAACTCAGTACCGTTGAGGGAGAAAGGGGTTTACTCATGTACAAGTTATATATATATCTTTTATAGTCTGTAATTGTAAATTTTACTCAATTTATATTACTCATCTTGCAATAAGAATAGATTGAAAATATCAAACTTAAAACAAAACTACCCTTAAAACTATCATGATTAAACGTTACATATTGGGTAGTACTAATGCATTGAAGTATCAAGGTCAAGCCTTGAAAATTTCTAAACGGCTTTATTCTTCGACGCCTATTTCTGGTGGTTCATCCAATAGCAAATTTTTTGCTGGACTAGCAGCTGGTGGGATTGTCGCTGGTGCTGCAATGTATTTAAAACTGGATTCAGAAATTGATGTCAACAAGGATAGTTCCACTATTACTTTAGAATCTGTCAAATCTCCAAAATATTGTGACGAGAAATCAGAGAAATTTAACCTTGCTGTGTTGGAAATTAAGAAAATACTTGAAGACGATTCTGACTGTTGGTCCACATCAAACGATGAATTGCTAGCACATTCCGACTCATATTTCAACACTCACCATCCATTGCCTAACCAAAGATCAAGCATAATTTTTTATCCAAAAAATACTAAACAAGTGTCGGAAATTCTAACAATTTGTCACAACAATTTCATTCCAGTTGTTCCGTGTTCAGGAATGAGCTCTTTAGAAGGTCATTTGATTCCAACGAGACAAGGTATTTCTATCGATTTTTCTAAATTCATGAACCAAATCATCAAATTGGATAAAAAAAATTTGGACTGTCAAGTGCAAGCTGGTGTCAGATGGGAGGATTTAAATGATTTCTTAAATACAGAGGGTTTACTATTGGGTGTTGATCCTGGTCCAAATGCTATGATTGGCGGGATGGTAGCCAACTCTTGTTCAGGAACAAAAGCTTTTAGATACGGGACAATGAAAGAAAATGTGATTAACTTGACAGTTGTTCTTGCCGATGGAACCATTGTGAAAACGAGAAGAAGACCTAAGAAGTCAAGTGCCGGTTACAATTTGAACGGTTTGTTTGTCGGCAGCGAGGGTACGTTGGGAGTTGTTACCGAAGCAACTGTGAAATGTCATGTTTTACCTAAATTCGAAACCATTGCTGTCATTCCATTTAAAAACGTGAGAGATGCCGCTGAATGTGTCACAGAGATCGTGACTGATGGTATTATCTTAAATGCAATGGAATTGATGGACAACAATATGATGAAAATCATCAATGAGTCCGGCCAAACAGAAAGAACCTGGATCGAGGAACCGACTTTATTTTTCAAAATTGGAGGCCAAAGTGAAAAAGAAATTAGTAGTCTAATCGATACATGTAAGGAAATTGCCAAATCACATAAAAGTTTAGGTTTTGAGTTTTCTAAAACCGAGGAGGAAAAATTTGAGCTATGGTCAGCAAGGAAAGTGGCATTATGGTCCACTATTGATGCGGCAAAAAAAATTAATGTCGACTCAAACGTCTGGACAACTGATGTTATTGTGCCAATTTCCAATTTTCCTGAGTTTATGGACATAACTAAGAAAGAAGCGGACCGTTCAGGATTGATAACAAGTATGGTTTCCCATTGTGGTGAGGGGAACTCTCACTTCTTTTACTGCTACTCAAAGGAACAAAAACCAATTGTTGAAAATTTAGTACACAAAATGATTAAAAGAGCTATTGAAATGGACGGGTCTGCTTCTGGTGAGCACGGTTGTGGGATTGGTAAAAGAGACTATTTATTAGAAGAGCTAGGTCCTGGCCCAGTTGATTTAATGAGAAAAATAAAATTTGCAGCGGATCCACATTTGATTTTAAATCCAGACAAAATCTTTAGAATCGATCCAAATGAACCAGCACATGACTGATATTTCTTAACCTCTTTCTGTTGTAACTAAAATTTTATAAATTTGTAAAGCTGATATTGTTTAATATTCTACACGTAGTGTTTAATAAAATTATGTTTTTTTCGAGATTGATGATGTAATAATCACTTTAATCTCCTTAACCCCTTTCTAGAATGGCCTGCATGATCCTAATTGGTAGTAAATATTCTGATCAATGGAGTACAACTTGGACGTATGCTTCATCTTTAGAATGGAAGCAAGATATAGAACATTTAAGAGTTTTAAAAATCCACGTTGTCAACGAATGTGTTATGTTTTTCTATTGAAAGTCTTCTTGCATGCGTTCTGCGCCTTTGAGTGTTTTTTTCAAGCGAACCCTTGTGCCCTGCGACTTTGCTTAGCTCGCGAAAGGCAACCTCCCCTAACAAAAATAAGGGATAGCTATACATTGGTGATGTCATTGGATTATGAGCTTATTGTGGCTTATGTAACAGTCTTTGTCCAAGAATAATCGACTAAAGGGAACATTATACTATCGCTAAGAAAAACAAACCATTTGTACCATCAATGAAGACTAAAATCATATATAGGTCTGTCAAATATTTTTATGGCTTAAAAGAACTTTAAAATCGCAGCCTATAAAAAGGCAAGAGTTATTTCATTAATGCTTGAAGTTGCGTTTTATCGAATAGACGTATCTTAGATATAGTTCATTATGTACTACTTTAGATTTGTAAATATACTTTATAAACACAGAAAAGACTCACTAAAAATATACAACACAGACAATATAACAAGATGTTAACACAAAGATTTTTATTACCAACCAGAACGACTGCCAGATTGTTGGCCAAACCTGCAACCCCAGTTTTAGCAACAAGAACTTTTGTGTACACTCCTTATAGAAACACCATCAGCGAAAAGTTACATGATCTAGATAAGAAAGCTGGTAAAAAATTTATTGAAGAAGTAGAAAAAGCAGAGGATGTGGTCCATAAGACTACTGAGAAAGTCAAAGAAAAACTACACCACGGGAAAGCAGCTGCAAAAGATGTCTCAGAAACTGCTAAGGGGAAAGCAAAAGATACTCAAGAGGACCTTCACAAAAAGGGAAAAGATATTCTGGATGATACTATTGACAAGGCCAAGGACGTCAAAGACAAACTTTGAACATGGTTAATTTTTGGCTCTCAATAGGTTGCCCGTGCTTTTATTTTTATTAAATTAAATAAATTTCAGTGTGTATAATTAAGAATTTGGTCTATTTTGGTATCTTATATATTTTATAATTTTCATATATAAATAGTATGTAAGTCACTAGAATGTATAAACAAAATGCACATTTTTTTAATTTTCTTTAGTGTCGACTTTTGGATCTATGTTTGTGGTCATGGCTGAGGTTGTTCTTTTTCTAATTATCTCAATATAGTTGTTAGGAACGTAGCCAACTTTACCCTTTCTTGTTCTAACTTTCCACCAAGATGATTCATTTCCCAAAGCATCGCGCTTATCTAATATAGCCATAAAGTCTCCCTTTTGAAAATCTGCTTCATAATCGGGATTTTCAGGAACATAATCGTATAGCGCTTTTGCAAACTCAACGTTGTTTGGATCCAACTCTTGGTTCTTTGGAGATTTATCTAAATAATTCATCTGGGTTTTAGATATTTTGGTAACGTACTTGTTTAGTAAGTAAGGGAACCCAATAGCTATGGCAAGGAAAATAATCAATGGTTTCAGTGCCATTTTCTTTTTCTTGTCTTTGTTACTCTTGCCATTGTTTGTATGTTTTTCTTTTGAGACAGAGTTTGATTGTTCAGAGTTGTCAGTCCATCTTCCCAGCTTTCCACCTGTGGAAATGTAAAGTAACTTTTTCAACAGTTTAATGACATCCAAAACACCCCCACTGATAAACCCCATAATCATCTCTTTGAAATTTTGAAGCTGCTCAGCAACCGAAACCATCGTGAAAAAAGACGAGTGGGTTGCCATGTATGTGGCTTCAAGCATCTGCGCAAATCCGGTGAACGTATATATCATGGCCTCGATTAGTTGAAAGGCACTTTGTGTGCCTTCTGGCATCATGTTGTTCATATTCGCTCCACCACCCATCCCGTACATTCCTGACCCATACATCCCCCCACCGTACATTCCTCCGCCGTACATTCCCCCACCATACATCCCGGATCCATACATACCTGAGCCATACATCCCAGAGCCGTACATGCCACCGCCACCACCGTACCCCATATTTCTATACCCGCCGTTAACTGAGTTCATACCTACACCAGACCCGCTGGTAAAATAAGTTTCTGGTGAAACAACATTGTTTTGGTTCAACGATTCTGGCTTCGGGGGCAGATCGGGATTCACATTGACTGGTTTAATATCTAGTATAGATGATGGAATGGACTCTGATGGGGTCGGAGGATTCACTTCCCATGGTTTTGGTTTTGGTTTAGCAGTTGTTGAAGACATATTATTTAGTATTGTATTGGCCATGTTTCATTTGGGACCTCTTTTTTATGAGTTTGTTGTGAAAGTTCGCTTGTTACTTCTGACTCACTAATGAACTATTGGGCTTTTCAATCCTTGATACTTCTTTTTTCCAAAATATTTTTTTCTTACTCAGTGCATTTCTAATCACGTGTTTGTGAATTATTATATAATTTGATCTCTTTTCAAAGACATCCTTTAATTGAATAGAGTTGATATTCAAGCCAACACTGATGACCATCTAGAATAATCAGATAAATGTATTTAAAACAGATAATTATATATTAATTAAAAACCTATGTTAATCCAGATAAGTGGATTTTTTATTTTGATAATTATACATATAAATAAAACAAATGCTGTGTCTTTGGGCCTATAATATACAACGCACAGACTTTTCATAGTTTGGAGGAGTGGATAATAAAACAAAAAAAAACACATCGTATTAGTGTAAATTTTACAACAATTCATTGTTAAACTTGAAAGACTAATTCAAAAACGAAATGAATGGAGTATAGATAGCAAAAATGAGAGGGGACTCTGGGGAATAAAATTGGAAAAACAAAGAAAAAAACTCCATACATACGCAGACAACATCAGAAAGTCAGCTCAATTTTCAATTTCAATAGACAAGTTCAAATTATAACCTGATCTTGGCTTTTTGTGCGAACCTCTGAAAACTGGATTGATGATTTCACTAGTGGTGTTTTCAAAACTGTTGGAGCAGTTACTTTCTAGGTATGAAGTGTCTTCATCTTTATGCATATCCATTGATTGTTTCCACTGGTCCATTTGAGAAACAGAAGAAGTTGGTCTATGCAATGTTTTATGAGGAATTTGGCTGTTTAGAGTATCGTTTTGAGGAGGATACAATTTTTCGTTGTATTTTTCTAAACAATCGTATTCTTCATCATCTGTGATATCCTTTGTAGTGAAAGGGTAGTCTTCCAATAGTTGAATATTGTCAGAAGTTACTTTCATTGAATCGTTTCCGGAATTTTTACGACTTCTGGTCAATTGTTCTAGTTGTTTCGAATCAATTTTCGACATTCTCAATTTTTTCACATGAAGTTGGGAATCACTGGTGGTTTCATGGGCATCAAAAGCATTATCTTCTTGGAAACTGTTTAATTCTACAGGTGTTCTGCTGGTGTCGCAACTAAAACTGGTGTCCCTTGAAGGATTATGTTGATGTTGCGATATTTGCATAGAAGGTTTGCGTTCTTGAGTTATGTCTGTTAGTTTAGTGATGATATCTTTATAGCTTTCAATTTTAGATTCCAATTCTCTAACTCTATCGTTCATGTCTGGTTCATGAGCACTTTCGGAAACTAGTTTCAATTGGGAATTTTTTTGATCATTTATAGCGTACCTCAACTTTTCATTTGTTAGTCTCAACTCTTCAATTTGCAATTCCATTTGTTTCATTCTCAAATCCAATTGTTGCTGTTGTAATTCATTCAATTGTTTTTCAGCCAATTCAAATTTAGATGGGTAACTGGACAGTTGTTGTTGTTGTTGTTGTTGTTGTTGTTGTTGTGGTTGTTGAACATGATGTTGATGTTGCTTGATTTGTGATTCATTTTGTTGATAGTTGTTTTGTTGAGAAATACTTCTACCTGGATTAGACAAAGCAGTTGATGGTTCCCATTGACTTGGAATAGATGGTGGAATTGCTGTGGTTGCTGCAGAAAAATTCGAAATGTGAGAGTATCTTTTCATATGTTTGTAAATATTTTTTGAGTTTCTTAAACGATTTGCATTACTAATAAACCTTTCTTGATCGATTTCATCCAGATTGTTATTTGACAAAAGTCCGCTTTGTTCAACCATTTCAACAAAATCAACTGGAATGCTATCGTTGTCTTCGATTTCATCGTCGTCTTCTTCATCGTGATTTTCTTTCAAATTACGGCTATTGATATCACCAGTCATGTTGTCTAATGTGAAATGTTTTTGTCCTGCATCTAAGAATTTTTCAATCAAAAAATCCTTATTTTTGATATCGCCTTCTTCAAGATCATCATCATCTTCTTCGCCTTGTTGTTCAACATTTTCATATTCATTGTGATTGCTACCATCCAATTTCAATTCATCATCCAAATCTGGAATACTTTCCATGTTGTGTGATTTAGATGAAGAGATCATTGTCACCAAGCTGTTTTCAGGCACTGCTGTTGTTGCGTCGGATCCAGTGCATGATTTAGGTGTGATGTCTCTTACTTTAACTGGTACAGTTTCTTTAATTTTTGATTTAGTTGGAGCTGATTTTGTGCTTGAAGTTGTTGATGTCAATGTTTTCTTTTTTCTCTTTTTAACATTAGTTGGTGCAGTGTTATTTTTATTAGATATATTTAAATGTGATGATAGCAATTGAGCAATTGTGTTGAAATTTGTAGAAGATACCGCATTTTGCTTTTCAATATTAGTATCTTGAGAATTTTTTTTCCCTCCATTCTCTGTAATGTCATTTTTCGTTTGATTACCATTGTTATTTTGATTAGCAACATTACCATTCGTAGTTGAGACACTAGATGTATTGTTATTAGTTGTACTGGAAAGTAAAGAAGATAAAGTTGTAGCTGCGTTATTGGTATTATTATGGTTTGAAACATTTTTGAAATATTCCGGTCTAAACATTCTTGGTGCTGAATTTAAAGCAGCACCATTAGCATTGGTTGTAGTGGTAGATGTTGTTGTTGAAGGAAATCTTATTGGTGAAACAGAACTTGTTCTTTTGGTCAACAATGACAAAGGAGTTTCTCCATTAAAAGAAGAATTTGAAAAAGATCTTTGTCTACCTCTTCCTCTTGTCATGTCACCAAGCTTGCTTAAAGAAGTCGTCACACCTACGCTGTTGTTATTTGTATTCATGTTTGAATTTGAATTATTTTTATGAATGGATGTTTTATCCAGACTTAAAAACGGTAGAGAACTATCATCTCCCACATTCAGGGGAAAAAAACTTGGAGATAGAGTTGGTGATAAATAACCTTTTGTAATTGAAATCGGAATATTGTTGCCAACAGCAGCACCGTTGTTACCGCCGTTGTTGCTATTCATATTGTTTCGAGTTTATAATGAAGGTTTATCTCAGTGTGTGTGTGTGTGTGTGTGTGTGTGTGTGTGCGTGCGTAAATGCTTTTGTAAATTTGTGTATCTCTTTTCTTTGTAATGAGTACTAACACGGAACAGTATACATACCTTTACCATTTATAGGTGTCATTATAAATAAAACTCCATAGTAAGATCATCATCATCACTACTACAATAGCAACAGAGAACATAAATTTGACACAAAAAGTTAGATTTCGCATCATGTAGAGATGCACATCTTGAAAACAAATCACCCAATTAAATAAAAACAAGATGCATAATTGTAATTATTATTAGACTGTTCGAATAACAAGTTGTTCTCATTAAGATTTCAAATTGTATTTTCCTTGTTTAAAGTATCGACTATTTTTAAGTTTTTTTTTCAAATTTTTGTTATTGTTGTTGTTTACCATTTATACCTAATTAGTCGATATTGTTCACAAAACAAATTGAACAAGAAAATAATGTGTATAAACAAATGAAATTTGAGTATTAAACATAAAAAAGAGATTTAAGCCAAAAAAACAAATACCCGGATTTTTCTGTTTTTTTTTTTTTTTTTTAAAAAAAAATAACTATGAATTTACATCTTTACACTTTAATGGTGTAAAGGTTTGTCGGAGTTTTTAATCTTAATTTCTTTAATGTTTGTTTTTAAAAAAAAATTACAAGGCAATAAATTGGGAAGTGACTCACTTACTCTGTGTTTTTTTACTTGATACTTCTAAGAAACAACAACAGTAAGTAAGATATAAATGTGTATATTCTAATCTGGTCAGATTTTTTTCATATTTTTTTGTATGTTGAATAATTTAATACTGAATAATAACGTAAATAGAGAGTTGATGAAGAAATATATATTTTTGTCGAAGATATGAAGAAGTTGAAGAAAAGAGTCAATGTTTCAATATTTAGAAGAATGAGTAGATACAAGACTTAGTAATATGATTAATATTTTTTAAAATACATTACTACATCTTTTTGAAAATTTTTGATCTTGCTATTTTGCTAATTTGTTCGAGATTAAAATTTGATGATTATGTTTTTTTTCGACGAAACAAGGTTGTTAGTTTGTAAAGTTTTTTGTTCGATTAATGTATAATGGAAATCTTATAGTGTTTATGTATAGTTCGCTAATGTATCGAAAGAAAAACTCACCAAGAACAAGCCTTCAATTACTCTATAATTGGCTTGGATTGAAACCTCGATATTTCAAAAGACAATTATACACTAAAGAAAAACAATGTTAGCATATCAAAAGTTGCTACTCAGTTTGAACAAACCAACCACATCATGTGCTTTTACTCAGTTGTTGAAATCCAATGTCACTGTTAGATACACACACAGTTCCAAGACAACAACAACAACTCCGCATGTGTCCAAAGTTCCATTGTCGGAAGAATTAAAACAGTTGCACTCTCAATTGGCTGAAGACGAACTACTGGCAGACAACAGTCCCGACTACGTTCGGTTGATTCTAAGGTCATCTGTGTATGATGCCATTGACGAAACACCGATTTCCCATGGTGCAGGGTTGAGTGCCAGGTTGAACACCAACGTTAGTTTGAAAAGAGAGGATTTATTGCCTGTTTTTTCTTTCAAATTGAGAGGGGCTTACAATATGATGACCAAGATTGCGGAGGAAATGGAGTCTCGTGCGAGTGGTGATGCAGTACATGGTAGAAACAGTCATGACAATAAAACCAGTTCAGGTGTCATTGCGTGTTCTGCTGGGAACCATGCACAAGGTGTTGCCTTTGCTGCTAAAAAATTGAAAATTCCTGCCACCATTGTGATGCCGGTCAGCACACCTAGTATCAAGTACCAAAATGTTTCGAGATTGGGTGCTCAAGTTGTTTTGTACGGTAATGATTTTGATGAAGCCAAGGGCGAGTGTGCTAGATTGTCTGTGGAGAAAAACTTGATCAATGTCCCACCTTTTGATCACCCATACGTCATTGCTGGTCAAGGTACTATTGCTATGGAAATCTTGAGACAGGTCCCTAAAACAAACCAAATCGGTGCTGTCTTTGTTCCTGTTGGTGGGGGTGGGTTGATTGCTGGTGTTGGTGCTTACTTGAAAAGAATTGCTCCTCATGTGAAAATCATTGGTGTGGAAACATACGATTCTCCAACTTTAAAAACTTCTTTGGATGCGGGGAAAAGAGTCACTTTGAAAACAGTCGGGTCCTTTGCTGATGGTACTGCTGTCAAGTTGATTGGGGAAGAAACTTTTAGAGTGTGTCAATCGGTTGTGGACGACATTGTCTTAGTTACCACTGACGAGCTGTGTGCTGCTATTAAGGATATCTTTGATGACACCAGATCCGTTGTTGAACCATCTGGTGCATTAGGTGTTGCTGGTATGAAAAAATACATTACTCAGTTGCACCCACATGTTGACCATTCCAAAAAAACTTATGTTCCAATCATGAGTGGTGCCAATATGAATTTTGATAGATTGAGATTTGTTTCTGAAAGAGCTGTTCTTGGTGAAGGTAAAGAAGTGTTCATGTTGGTGACTATTCCTGATGTTCCAGGATCTTTCAAGAAATTACAAAAAATCATTCATCCAAGATCTGTTACTGAGTTCTCGTATAGATACAGCGAGCACCATGAAGAATCCAACACTGCTATTCCAAAAGCTTGCATCTATACCAGTTTCAGTTGTATTGACAGAGAAAAGGAATTGAAACAAGTCATCCAACAATTGCACAATGCTGGTTTTGAAGCCGTTGATATTTCAGACAACGAGGTTGCCAAGTCCCACGGCCGTTATTTGGTCGGTGGTGCTTCCAAGATCATGAACGAGAGAATTGTGTCCTTCGAGTTCCCAGAAAGACCAGGTGCCCTAACAAAGTTCTTGCACGGGGTCAGTGATACATGGAACTTGACTTTGTTCCACTACAGAAACCACGGGGACGACATCGGGAAAGTTCTTGTTGGTATTTCTGTGCCACCTAAGGAAACCATGACTTTCCAAAAATTCTTGGATGATTTAGGCTACCAATACCAAGAAGTCACCGATAACTTGGTTATTAAAAAATTCTTGAAGTATTAAGACTGGGAGGGGAAAGAATATAGATTATTTTTTTACTTTTAAGTAACCCCAGATTAGATAGATATCAATTGTGTACTATACTCAACTTTATGTATAAATCATTAATATAAACATGAAAATATTCAATAAATATGAAATGAATTACACTTGGAGGTGTTTTGCTGTGCAGTTTGGCACAGATCACATGATTGAACGAGAAAAAACTTGATTTTGAAAATCTACAACAGGAACCACATTTTTTTGGGGGAGACAATGATGTTAATAATTACATGATTGTCGTTTTTACTAGGTTGAGCCCAACTTTTATTGATTATAAAAAAAACAAGAATACCATACAAAGACGGACAAAAACATATATTTCAAAAAACCCACCATGATTGAAACTGTCAACACCACTAATGCTCCACCAGCCGCTGCTGTCTACTCCCAAGCCACCAAGGCCAATGGGTTCGTCTACTGTTCCGGTCAGATCCCATTGACTCCAGCTGGGGTCATGGTTGAGGGCTCTATTGGTGACAAAGCTCACCAAGTCTTTGCCAACATCACTGCTGTTTTGGAAGCTGCTGGTTCTTCTTTGGACAAAATTGTCAAGGTCAACGTCTTTTTGGCTGACATCAAGTACTTTGCCGAGTTCAACGAAGTCTATGCCCAATACTTTACCGTCCACAGACCAGCAAGATCTTGTGTTGCCGTTGCCGCCTTGCCATTGGGTGCCGATCTAGAAATGGAGGTCATTGCCATCCAATAGACAATCTGACTTGTCCGTTGTTTGTGCTGGAATATAAGTAGCAACTTGCTCGATGAGTTAAACTCACAATACGTGCTGTATATACTTTTTACTACAATTTGATTTGTTTTCGCATATACTCTGGACTAAACACTTACCTTGCTTCATATAGGAAGATTCTCCTTTTGATATAGTCCCCCTGCTCGTGATGTTCCTAATTGTAGTTATTTAACTTACCCGCTTTAAATAATTTTAATTTTCAGATATTTGAAAAGCATCTTCACAGCAGATTCTTGAAACTTAATCATCATGTATCAATCAATGAG
This sequence comes from Hanseniaspora occidentalis var. citrica, assembly GCA_030573535.1. Taxonomy (NCBI): domain Eukaryota; kingdom Fungi; phylum Ascomycota; class Saccharomycetes; order Saccharomycodales; family Saccharomycodaceae; genus Hanseniaspora; species Hanseniaspora occidentalis. Next base: position 11,594 of record JAJMDI010000231.1, read on the forward strand.
TTGCTCTACGATTCCAGGAAATCGTATGATGTCAGTAACTGTTTCACAACAACCATAACTTAAAAACATCTCCCTCAAACAGCAGCAAACGAGGCTAAACAAGTTTTTTTTATTGCTTAATGACATACCAAATGGCAGGTGTTAAACAACTAGGTTTAGCGTCAACCTGTTTAAAGCATCAGCAACAACGTTACTTTCACGAATTTATCAAAAAGGGGTTTGAACCAAAGAAAAGTTTGGGTCCAAATGAAAAAAGTCTACCAACAAACGATTTATTGAATAACCTAGGATATACACACCAAACTCTAAACGCAGGGGTTTTGCATTATTTGCCATTGGGTGAACGTGTTTTGCAAAAAATCACCAACATTGTACGTACTGAATTGAATAAACATGATGATGCTAGCAAGGCCTTATTGACTACAATTAGACCTAAGGAAAATGGAACGGCCGAGCTAGAGTCATACAAGATAAAAGAATGCGAGTTGTCGTCGTTATCATCTTTGTCTCTTTGGGAAAAAACGGGAAGATATCCTAGCGATGAAATATTCACTTTGAAAGACGAAAAGTTGTTACTAGTCCCCACTTGTGAGGAGGAAATTACATCTTTGATGAAAAGATACATTACCAGCTACAAAGACTTGCCTACGATTTTATATCAAATTAGCAGAAAATACAGATACGAAAAAAGACCTCGTGGTGGGATTCTAAGAGGAAGAGAATTTTACATGAAGGATGCGTATTCCTTCCATGCCACCTCTGACGATGCTTTGAAATGTTTTGATTTTATGAATAGCAAATATGGAAGTATTTTTAGAAAATTCAAAGTCCCCTTCCACCAAGCCTGGGCCGACAGTGGGAGTATTGGGGGTGACAAATCCATGGAGTTCCACTATGTTGATGAGACAATTGGCGATGACAAGATTTTGATCTGTAACAACAAGACTGAGTGTGGGCATGTAAGCAATGTTGAAAAGTTTTTCGGGCTTCCTAACCCATCTAAATTGAAAGCCACCATGGACAACATCACTATCAAATGGTGTTACAATGTTGAAAAATCATCGTTGGCGTGTATCTACTATCCTAGTGACGATGTGCTAGATTTGAAAAAAATCAATCACTATGTGACTGGAGACAAAAACAGTGAGGTTTTGGACTTGGAGAGTTTCAACATGAAGAGTGATGATTTTTTGAAGAAGATTAATGAAACCATGGACGATGACGAATTGTTGATGATGCCAATTGTCAGATTGATCGATTGTAGAATCCACGACAGAGCCAACTTGCCAGAGTTTGAATTAAGAAAGTACAGTAAATTCAACTTTGTCACCATGGACGACGGTGATCTTTGTGAAGCCAAGGAACACGACATCTGTGAGAGATGTGAAGTTGGAGAGATGGAAGTGAAGAAATCTATTGAAGTCGGCCACATTTTCTACCTTGGCGACAAGTACACAACTGCGTTGGACGTCAAATTCACCAATGAAAAGAACAAACAGGAAATTGTCACCATGGGGTGTTACGGGATTGGGATCAGCAGGCTAATTGGTGCCATTGCGCAATTAAGTAAAGACGAACATGGGTTGAGATGGCCCAGCACAGTTGCTCCATACATTTGTAACGTTGTCTTTGACAACAAAAGACTATTGGAAAACGCCAATTCTACAGAGATTGAACAAGAAATACAAAATTTTATGGATACTTTTGAGAAGAGTCCAAAGAGCGAAAACATATATTTTGACATAAGAGAGAAAGTTTCTCTTGGCTCTAAAATCAAAAGCTCGCATGCTGTTGGTATTCCAATTTGTTGCATTGTTGGAGGGAAAAATGTTGATTTCCCATTTGTGCAGTTGGAAATCAGAGGTAAAAGATACAGTGAGCGTTATTTAAACCATTACGAGACATTGAAAGACCAGTACCAGTGGACAATTGTTCCTGCAGACGAAGCCACGTCTTCTTTTGAAAAACACATTGTCCACAAGGACCATGCCTATGAGTTGATGTGTTTATTAATCAAAGACTTGTAGGACTTGATTTTGTATGTGTGTGTGTGTTTGAGTTTGTTTTTTTTATTTTCGATATTTCTTTACATTCTGTACATAGCTATGATATATATATATATATATACACTCTTATTGATAAAAGTATATGACCCTTGAAATAAAAATCTTTCAAGATTGTGTGTTTCTTTCAATACACACCCAGATTAGAACAATTTACCAGTGACTTTGGAAATGACGTGCAAGGCAATGACGGAGAAGATGAAGGCGACAGCCAAGAACAAGACAGCAGAAGGATCGACTTTCCAGCCGTCGGCTTCGTCAGTGAAGATTTTCAAAATGTTATTGGTGGAACCTTGGACACCGGCTTGGGTAGCACCGGTTGGGGTTTGGTTGGCTTTTTTTTCTTTGGCCAATTGGGCTTGTTTTCTTTTTTGCAACGTTTTGTGACCACCTGGAGGAACAACGGAACTGGACATGTTTTCTATTTATATATATGTATGTGTGTGTACTAACTTTCTGTGCTTTTAAAACAAATTTGGAAAATGATATAGGGATACTTTGAACAATTACCAGATTGTTTGTGTGTGTCGTCGTATATATTTGATTTCCTTTGCAAAAGATTGTATGGTTTTTGTGAGTTTTCTTTATTATCCTAAACATGTTGAAAACATTAATACAAGAATAGATCCAGATCTTAAGGTAAAATTAATCTAATCATACTTTAAAGGACAACACTATAGAAAATATAAACAAATTTTATACACGACAGAATTTCACGAAATTAACTTTTTTTTTTTTTCCTCTGGTTTTAAAATTTTTCACATTTAAGTTTCCTGTTTGTTTTGTCTTTTTTTTCAACTATTGATCATATTTCATGTGTCCGGGTGTGTATTGGGTCTATACGCGTACCTTATATACATAGTTACTGAGGGAAATCAAGAGTTTATTTATTGATTAAACGTATACTTATACCTATATATATATATAGACATATACTTATATATAGATATACAAATCAAAAGTCATAAAGATCATATCATGTTTTTTTTTTAATAGTAAAAAAAGACTTCAACCACCCACTGAGTATTATTATTAATACCCATTGGAAAGTCTAAGGAAATGGAGAAAACCCACCAACACCAGTCAACATACCCTCACTGTATCTTCTGGCACGGGCCATCAAACGGGATCTGCTGAAAGCGCTTTCTCCATGTTTGCCTTCTTTCTCTTGTCCGTGTTCTTGTCCTTGTCCTTGTCCTTGTTCTTCTCCACTTGTTGCTCCTGTTTGGTTTGGAGAGTTGAAGTGATTGTATGAAGAGTCTTTTTGCTTTTGTGCTGGTGAAGGATTCATCAAAGGTTGTTGTTGGGTAGGGTAGACCCATTTGAACAAGTGGTCGACGACCCCAGCATTTTCTTCAGTAGTGTGTTCTTGTGTGTGTTTGCTCATTATTTTTGTGTATTTAGTTCTTTATATGTTTGTGTTTTGTGTGACTTTTTAGTTTTTTGTATCTTTTTTTACTAGAAGTCAAATTTAAAATTCGAAAATATTTATCTACTTATATATACACAGAGACAACCAATACATATATGGATTATTTCTAGTTGGTTCATTAAGTCTCTCTACTTGTATTAATACAATACATAATACAAAATATAATACAATATATATGACACAATATTATAAGACTTTATATAAATCTCAAACCCCTAAAATAATTACATCATTTGTTTTATCATTTCTCCTACTAAATACTACTAAATACTACTAAATACTACTAAATACTACTAAATACAACTATCAAATCTAAATCTAAATCTAAATCTAAATCTTGCTATTATTTATCTATTCTTCCCTAAAATAATATATACCTCCTCTATACTATTAAAAATGTCGATATATACCACACATTATACATAATATGTCTAATTTTTATTTCATTCTCTTTATACTATATTTAAACTGGTGATCATATCGTATAGTCTACATAGTCTATATAGTCTAGACAAGACAAGAGAAGAAAAAAAGCCTACAAATAAGAAGAAGAAGAAGAATATACAAATCGGGTAACACGTTTTTAGACTGTGGGTAAATTTTATCTTTTTTTGTTGTTCGTATAAAATGATATGACTTGTACTAAATAGGAAATTACACTGTTTTTTTATTTTTTTTTTTTTATGGGGAATGAAATTTAAATAACAAAA
>JAJMDI010000232.1:0-15678 GCA_030573535.1 Hanseniaspora occidentalis var. citrica
AACATCATCATCGATAAATATTTCTCGTGGTCGTCACCATGAGAATATTTCCAATGAGTGAAAAAACTTCACTTTGTATTTTTCTGAAAAAGAAACGTTAACCATTTTGTTGACTTAGGGCAAAATATTGTAACTAATTACCCTACCCAGAGTGTTCAGCGCAGTAACCCTGCTTCCTTCGGGCTTATGCTCTAACATTTTTTTTCAAACCTGTTTCCCGAAAATACTTTCCGAGTACCCTTCTTCGGTGCTTTAACTTTACTATAGTCCGATGGCAACTGTTTTTTGGTCTAAAAAGCAAAGTTTAATTCCAAGACAAAAAGAAAATTTGTCTACATATGTTTCTAAGTTGTTTTTAAAAAAGTGCTGGGCTTTTCCGTCTCTGCCAGTTACGTGTCACATGGTGTATACTATTTTTTTTATTTTTTTAATCGCTGGGTTTATTCAACAATGTCTACAAGATAATACAGTGGTTTTTTCAGGGATAAGAAAATAGGAAAAGAATGCTGTATTGAAAAAACCAGATAGAGAGATATAAGGGAAAAAGACAAGGAAAAACGTACAAGAAATTAGTAGATGAACTAGAAGAAAAAAATGCTGCGTAATAAACTTTAGACGTCTAATGACATAGAAAATAAATTAAAAGGACACCAAGTGCGGTTCAGAAAACAGTGAAGAACAATGGTGTCTACATCTACAACCTTTGGAGAAATGTTACTGATCTGAAGACTAAAAGAAAAGTTAATGGTTTTAGCAATGTGATGAGTGACCAACTTGTTTTTGCAAAAACTAATATTGAGTCTTGATCCAAGTATAAACAAACAAGATTTGTAAAAGAAGATAAAAATAGATCAAATAATAATGAAAAGTTCATGTGCGGATTGCTGCGCCAAAGTAATATAAAATATTATACATCTGGACATCTGATCCATTGTCTGTAGTTGGAAACTCTTGAATCAGACTAAAATGCATCACTTGCGATCAGCTGTGTAACTTTCTCAAAAAGTATATAAGCAAGGATCGATTTTATGAAAAAAATTTTAATCATTTGCAATAGCATCTTCAAATATTAAATTTTTTGGTGAAACTCAGGCGTTACATTTTTAATAAAGGATCATCCAAAATTTTGAAGGCATTGATTATTTGTGTTTTTATCTTAAATTCGTATAAAGTCTTAACAAAGGAAAAAGAAAAATTACGGTCTAAAAACACCATTACAAAGACATAACCAAGAAGTTATATAATGAGCCAAGTCCAACTACCTTCATTGAAGAATCTGCAACTACTGCCAAATCCAAACATCCAAGAAAATTCCTACTTGTACCCAGACACAAGTGAGCCTACTCCTTTATGGAAACAAAATCTTTTAGAGTGGTGCAAAGAAACCAGCTATGAGCAGTATTTGCAAATCAACGCGATTTTGCAAATGGGTGCACCATTGCCTAAAAACAGTTACGGAACACCATATTCGTCTCAAAATCATAGCAACTACACCTATCATTCGGAAAGAACCCAGCATCATATTCAGTCTCAACACTCAGGCGCAGAATCTCCTGAGCAAGAACCTGCCAATTTAAACGTTTTGGCCAATGCAGCTCTCTCAGTGTTTGATCAACCTATTCCTGTCAGTGTTGTTTCTGGCAGAGATCAATTTTATGAGTTGTCAGACAGCAGTGTGAATAAGTACTATCCAAGTAGTCCAAGCTCAGCAGGCTCAAACACAATCAAATCTCTTCTAAACAACAACAACGCCAACGACTACCAAAGTGTGCATCACTACCCTGGTCAGAGTTCTACTCAGAATAGTTCAAGTGCTACACCACCTGCCTCTCCTGAACAAAAACTTGTAGTGTTCACACCAATAGTCAGTGACAGAATGATTGATTCTATCAAAATATCAAAGACTGGTAATCATAAAAAAAGTAACAGCTTTAAAGCTAGACAGATGAAAAAAATATTGAGCAACAGAGATATTTTGAATGAAAACTCTTTGAGCTTGAACATTGTGAATTCTGCAGAAATCAAGGGTATCAAAGATTTACAAGAATACAAAAAGAAAAACATGAAGAGATTACAGAGACTTGGACCAGGCTCCCTTGCATCTCCACAACTGACCCCTGGCTTAAAATTGAAATCTCAAGTGTGCACTCCACATCAATCTCAACAACTTTCTGACAACAAACACAGAAGTCATGTCACACCATTAAACTCCAAGTTTTTACAAATGCCACAGTTACCTCACTCTCAAAACATCATGACTCCGCCAAGCTCTCCACAGCACTCGCAGTTGAATTTAGCTTCTAAATCATCGTTCTCCCCAGTGAACTCTCCGATTTCTCTTGTTGCACCTCGTTCTTCACCAAAGCATACGCCTCACTCTCCTAAAAAACAAGGTAAAAGTAACTCTCGTAGAAACAGCAACGAGGAGAAAGCACCAAGAACATGTATTTCGTGTGGCTCCACCGACTCTCCGTGTTGGAGACCGTCGTGGTCCTCCAATAAGCACGAGCAGTTGTGTAACTCTTGTGGTTTGCGTTACAAGAAGACCTCCACGAGGTGTCTGAACATGGAGTGTAAAAAAATTCCAAGCAAAGGTGAACTAAGCATTATGAAATCCAACGGAATGACCCAGCAGTATATCGACGATGCTGAAAACTCCCACGCACAAAAGCTGCATTCCGGATTTGAATGTTTGTTTTGTGGACATGTCACAGACACTGTCAATAAACCTTGATCCTTAATAAAGACAACAGCAGAAGTGAAAATACGCTTACGAAGACACATCCCTAAAAATTTACAACATTCTTTTCAAAACTAGTATGGATCCATTTTCCCAAAGTACAAATACTTTATATATCTACGCATTGAAAACCAAAAGAGAAAAAAAGTATCGACTCCACGTATATGCACTGGGTTGTAGATCATTGAAAAGAATGAAATTCGACGCTAGGGATTAGTGGTAATGTGTGTGTATATTTTGCTTGTTGTTCCAAAGTACAAGATTTGTACCTTGAAAGGTGATTTTTAATTTAGGTAATTTGTGGGTATATGGTTAGAACATGGAAGTGAGATTGCAAGACAAAAGTAGAAAGCCAGTCACAGTCGACGCGTAGATGTGGCTTTTAACTTTTTTAAAATCTTTGACATGTTTTGTTTTGTTGTTAGGAATACGTATGTAATTGTAATAAGTAATTTTTCAAATAAATATAATTTAAAATTTAAAGCAATAAGTTGACATTGATTAAACTCTTGACTTGGATAATTCTGACGGAAATGCGTTCAGAAGATAAATTCTTGAAATTTTCTTTTCTTGTTTGTTTATTTTTAAACCATCCCTATTTGTTGTTCAAGTCAGGTAAGGTTTTTAGAGTTGGCAGTAAAAATAGACCTTAAAAAATAAACATTTTGTAAATTTTTTTTTAATGTGTTGAGACAAAATCACATGACCTTTTTTTTTTTTTTTTGTTCTTTCAACCCTGAAATGTGAAAAATTAAATTTCAATGACAAGGAATTCCATCCAGTTGTTATAGGGTAGGCATCAATATTATATGGATAGAGAATCCTGAAAGAAAGAACAAAAGACAATAAGAAATAGCCCCTTCAAAAAAAACTACAAGAATGTCATATAGCAGTGTGATATACACCCAACCCAGCATTGAAAACGTCATACCGTACGAACTGTACAAGAACACGGATCCTGCTACTTCGTTGCATTACCCAGAAACAAGACTCAGCACTAACACTCCCAGCCCCAATAGCACTAACAGAAGCACACCTGACCTAGAAGTTGTCATTCCAACGAACGCACTTCTTCCGATCTTGTATGGGGGCGGCCGCCACTTGATTCTTTCCAAGTTTGGCGACTCTTCCTCCTCAAACACAGAGGCCGAAGTGTTTGTGCTGGACTGTGGAATGATCGTGTGGTTTAAAATGCTCCAGCTGGGCGTGCAGCTCCAGTACACGGACGTGGTCTACCACGGCGTTGTGTCTTCAGCCAACAACGCTACACACACGTCTCTACTCGTGAGTATTGCTGTGTCTCCGGCCATCAGCCTGTTCTGGGACATCCTAGGAGCCCAGCCGGACCAGAACACATCCGGCAGTGTTCAGACCCTCGACTTAGTCTTCACCCCGGTGTACTACGAGGAAGACCGTTTCTACAACGAGACCATCGAGAACTTGTTCCAGTACCAGTGGTTTGGCTTGAACAAGGGCAACAGCATGGTCCGCAACATCAGCGAGTCCTTGGATTTTTGCATGGAACATTACTGCACGGGTCTGTCCACAGACGAAAACGACGAAGAAAACGACGGAGACATTGAGAACAACATTGAGAACTACAATACCCTATACCAGAAAAGAGACTCTGTGTATGAGGGAGTATCACTAGATCCTCATGGCCAGCCCAACAACAACAACACATCGTACTACTACAACAATCTTGGAACAGCAGACGATCTATAACCTAACCCCTTAAATAAAGATGTGTACACGTACATACATACCTACATACCATTATACAGAACAGAAACAGCAACCTTAGCGTTTTATGCCTTACAAGTGTAATTTGAGTTGTAATCAGTGCAAAGTTTTTTTCAGAGATACTACACCAATACCAACAAATAGAATGTATTGATTATTTCTTTGGTTTTAAAAACCACTCTTCCATAATTAACAGCATTTTTGTCACAGCCAGTATCAAATTTGTATTAGTATTTTCCTTTATCCATTCCGAATCAACCAGATTCAAAGTTTTTCACCACTGCTAACACACGAGTACTGATTTTTTTTCCCATTTTAATGATATGGACAATCTTTATCAAAATGGTGTCCCTTACAGTGTTTACAAGGTCTTCTTGGCCTACCAGTAAAACTGCGTTTAGCCTTTGTACTTGATACAAAAGAAACTTCAGCCTCTTCATCCAGTTTATATTTTATATGAAATCTCAACTCGTCAATAGTTACATCTTTACAATCTCCAAACTTGTTCAACACGATTTTGTGTAACTTATCATTTAAATTAAAAGCTACGACTGCGGCTACATCAGCCATTGCACCATACTGGGCTCTTAGTTTATCGACTGTTTCCACTCCACGAAGTAAATTAACGTCATATGTACTAGCGTTGTTAAATACTTTTAAACTTTTAACTAAATGTTTCAAGTCAACTTTTTTGGAGTTTTCTTCAAAATCGTCTAAACTGCCCATATGGGGAGAAAAAAGTCTTTTGTGAAATTACGTTTGAGTAGCTTTCATGAACGTCTTCTGACACAGCCCTTGCAAACATATTGATAGAGTACCGTCTTCTCTCAACTTTGAAAGCAATTCAATTTATTGTTTGTCCTAGTGCAGTTTTTGATGATGTAAACATTTCAGTATATATATATATCTAATACCTATTAGTACTCCCAAGTTAGTATTTTTGTTGCAAGAAATCGGGATTCTAGAAAATAACTGAAAGGAGGAGAAGAAGAAGAAGAAGAAGAAGAAGAAGAAGAAGAAGAAGAAGAAGAAGAAGAAGAAGAAGAAGAAGAAGAAGAAGAAGAAGAAGAAGAAGAAGAAGAAGAAGAAGAAGAAGAAGAAGAAGAAGAAGAAGAAAAAGATATTAATGAGATAGAAGCACATCAAAATATTATTATTACCTCACCAGTTCACACGTGAATGATTCTATGTTTTGTTTGTTGAATCCCTTACGAATGAGTTATCTTTGTAACCTGATCAAATACTAGAGTTCATTAAATCCATTACATCTATTAAATCCATTACATTCATACATTAAATCCAACTTTCCCAATGAACAAATATTCAACCCAACAACACACAACACAATACAACTCATCAAAACTTTTCTCAATTTGCAACCAACAAACCCAATCCAATATTCATCATCACCATTTCATTGATTCAATTATTCACTCATCTGGTCTTCTCTTTTCTAATGAATTTTTTCGGTGCCAAACAATATTGAATCACATATACTCTTCAGTTGTCTCACTCTCACTACCCTTAAAAACCCATGTATAAAACAACCACTCTTTAATTACACACACTGTAAAAAATTAAGAAAAAAAAATCTCAACAAATTTCAAAATTGTTGAAAAAAATTAAAAAAAAAAAAAAAAAACACATCTTCTTCCCCCCAAACATTAAACATCTCTTCAAAGTCTACGCCATATAACAGTCTATTTACAAGACTCTACATCTCTCTATGACAACTATATAACAACAACAAACTTCAACATTTTTTTTTTTTCGTGTTGTTTTTCATTCATATTTTTTTCTCCGTCGTTATTCCCTCATCACGTTGTGTGTGTGTGTGTGTGTGTACACATATAAGAGTATTTATACATCTACACACTATCTACGTCAAACCAAGGTATCATTTAGAATAGGTTGTAGTAATCATCAACCTACTACTTACTCTCTCTCTCTCTCTCTCTCTCTCTCTCTCTCTCTTTCTCTCAACCATCAAAAGACTAAGGACTATCTTTAGTATGGTGACTTGTTTCTCTCTCTTACTCTCTTTTTTCTTAATAGGAATCAATCCAAGTAAAAACATTTTGTTATAGTGGAAAATTGGAAAATCAACAATTTTTTTTTTTTTTTTAAAGAATTTATTCATTACTCTCTCTTAAAGACATAGAAATTAGTGTAGAAAACACTACGTTCTATATTTATATCCTCATAATATATATATTAGAGTATCGTAGTAGAGTATAGGACAGTATGGTAAGTAGGAACAAAGTAACATATGCAGTAAAACATATAACAAATCGTATAAAAAATATGAAAAAAAACCCAACAGGAAATTTTTTGATATCAAAAAAAGTCTTCAATTCCCCCAACAATTGCGACAAAGAAAAAGTTGGATAAATAATTTTGCTTTTTGGTTGTAATTCCTATGTGTTAGTTTGTGATTATTCTAATTTATATATTTCTAATTATATATATACTCAAAGAGGTTTTGATGGTTTCTAGGAAGTTGATGTTGGAGGTGTGATCAAGTGTGTGTGTGTTTATATACTTGCAATGGCGGCTATTTTTGTTCATCTGATGTGTATCCTTTGAGAATGAACTCCATTCACATCCTTGTTTATTCAATTGTGACTTTTCGCTCTTACACCTATATTACTTCTTATTTCAATACCTTTCACCTATTGTTCACACGCAATTTAGTTGTAAAAAAACTCACCACAAACTAAATACAACACTTCCCACAAAACCCCCCCAACAACAAAAACACAATCCCCCCCCCAAAACATATTGATATATTAAATTAACCTTTAAATATATTTATATCATCAGTATTATTGTTAACATCATTTTTTTTCAGTTCCTATTAATTAATACTTTGAACAAAAAAAACAACAACAAAAGACAAACTAACAAACATTAATAGTAGTAACTTTCCCCAACTTTTTGCTATTATAACTTTGAATAATTTTCCATCTTTTTTTTTTTTCCAATTCATTTTAAATTCTAAAAAAATCAATACATTGACTGTATTAGATATACATACACTACAATTATAAACAAACAAATACCAAAACCAAAAAAAAAAAAAAAACATTATCATAATCTATTTATCATGTCTAACAGATTATTGACTTTACAATACGATACCATTGAATATTCCTTGAATGTTCCTGCCAACCTATATTTGATTTCCAACCAATTGAAAGATCAATTCTCTAAATCTGAATTGCCAACTGGTGCTGATATCACTGAAGAACATTTAAACGACAATGAACCTCAAACCGATATTGAACTATTGGGTAAATTCATTGGGTATCTATCTGAATTATACGAAGATTTACAATCTTCTATTGGTATTAAATCTAAATCCAACAACTCAAATAACAACAACAGTGATGACGAATCCATTGAAACCGTTTTGAAAATTTGTGTTGGTGAATTTGAAAACAATTTTTTGAATCATACTGAAAAGGACAACTTTTTAGATATCCACTCTTTAACTTCATCTTTAATTTCTAATGAAAGAACCAATTTGACCAAGGGTAAAGAATTGATTAAAAACTATTTGAACTCTAAAATCTTGATCAATTCTAATCAAGTTGGTATTCAAAGTGCTTTATTTAACTCTGAAAACATTGAAAACTTGGATATTGTTGCTATTTTCGGTGGTCAAGGTAATACCGATAATTATTTCGATGAATTAAAAGATTTATATTCTATTTACAAAAAAATCATTATCAATGAAATTCAATTTGTTAATGACACCATTGAAGAATTATCTAAAACTTTACCAAATTTCAACAAAATTTTCACTCAAGGTTTTGATATTTTGAAATGGTTGGAAAATCCAAATAAAACTCCAAACAATGAATATTTATTATCCATTCCAGTTTCTTGTCCAGTTATTGGGATCATTCAATTATTAAACTACGCTTTGACTTGTAAATTGTTGAATTACACTCCTGGTCAATTAAAAGATAAATTGAAAGGTGCTACTGGTCACTCTCAAGGTCTGGTTACTGCTGTTGCCATTGCTGAATCCAACGATTGGGAATCTTTCCAAAAATCCATGAAAAACGCCATTTCCTTATTGTTTTTCATTGGTTGCAGATGTAACGAAGTTTACCCAAACACTAGTTTGCCACCATCAATTTCTCAAGATTCTGTTGAAAACGGTGAAGGTGAACCATCTCCAATGTTGTCTATCTCCAACTTGTCTAAAGATCAAGTTCAAGATTTGGTTGACAAAACTAATGCTCATTTGCCAAAGGAAAAAAACATTGTTATTAGTTTGGTCAATGGTGCTAGAAACTTGGTTGTTTCTGGTCCACCTCAATCTTTGTACGGTTTGAATCTAAGTTTAAGAAAATTAAAAGTTCCAAATGGTTTAGATCAAAACAGAATCCCATTCAGTGAAAGAAAATTGAAATTCACAAACAGATTCTTACCAGTCACTTCTCCTTTCCATTCTCACTTATTGACACCAGCTATGGACTTGATTGAACAAGATTTGGTCTCTAACAACATTGAATTCAAACCTGAAAACTTATCTATCCCAGTTTACGACACTTTTGATGGTAAAGATTTGAGAACTTCTCAAGGTAGTGAAAACTTGGCTATCAGATTGGCCTCTTTGATCACTACTTTACCTGTCAACTGGGAATTGGCTACTGAATTTCCAAAATGTTCTCACATTTTAGATTTTGGTCCAGGTGGTGCTTCTGGTTTAGGTGTTTTGACCCACAGAAACAAAGAAGGTACTGGTGCTAGAGTTATTTTGGCTGGTTCCTTTGGTGTCAACTTGGAAGATGACTATGGTTTCAAACAAGAATTGTTTAGTTTGAACGATAAAAAGGGTATCAAATTTGCTGACAACTGGTTAAATGAATACCACCCAAGATTAGTCAAATCTTCTAAAGATGGTAAAATCTTTGTTGAAACCAAATTCTCTAAATTGTTGAGTAGACCACCTTTGATTATTCCAGGTATGACCCCAACTACTGTTTCTCCTAAATTTGTTGCTAGTACCATCAACGCTGGTTACCATATTGAATTAGCCGGTGGTGGTTATTTTTCTCCAGGTGGTATGACCCAAGCTATTGATGACATTATTTCTCAAGTTAAAAAAGGTTACTCTATCGGTATCAATTTAATTTATGTCAACCCAGCTATGTTGCAATGGGGTATTCCATTAATCAAAACTTTAAGATCCAAAGGTTACCCAATTCAATCTTTGACTATTGGTGCCGGTGTTCCATCTTTGGAAGTTGCTACTGAATATATCGAAACTTTGGGCTTGAAACATTTGGGTTTGAAACCTGGTTCCATCGATGCTATTTCTCAAGTCATCAACATTGCTAAAGCTCATCCAAACTTCCCAATTGTTTTGCAATGGACTGGTGGTAGAGGTGGTGGTCACCACTCTTTTGAAGATTTCCATCAACCAATGTTACAAATGTACTCTAAAATTAGAAAACATCCAAACATTCATTTGATTGCTGGTTCTGGTTTTGGTTCTGCTGAAGACACTTACCCATACTTGACTGGTGAATGGTCTACTAAATTCAACTACCCACAAATGCCATTTGACGGGTTCTTGTTTGGTTCCAAAGTCATGATTGCTAAAGAAGCTCAAACTTCTCCAGCTGCTAAACAAGCCATTGCTGATTGTGCCGGTGTTCCAGATTCTCAATGGGAACAAACTTACAAAAAACCAACTGGTGGTATTGTCACTGTTAGATCTGAAATGGGTGAACCAATCCACAAAATTGCTACTAGAGGTGTTATGTTATGGAAAGAAATGGATGACACCATTTTCAACTTGCCAAAAAACAAATTGGAAGGTGCTTTAGAAGCCAAAAAATCTTACATCATTTCCAAATTGAACTCTGATTTCCAAAAACCATGGTTTGCTACTGTTAACGGTGTTGTTAGAGACATCAACGACATGACTTATGAAGAAGTTGCTAACAGATTGGTTGAATTGATGTATTTGAAAAAATCTAACAAATGGGTTGATATCACTTTGAGAAACATGGCTGGTGACTTTTTGAGAAGAATTGAAGAAAGATTCACTAAAAACAAAACTGTTTCTATTTTACAATCTTTCAATGCATTGAACGAATCTCCAGAATTGATTTTGGCTAAAATCTTTGAAACTTATCCAAACGCTAAATTGCAATTCTTGAATGCTCAAGATGTTGACTACTTTTTGAGTTTGTGTACCAGACCAGCTCAAAAACCAGTCCCATTTATTCCAATTTTGGATAAAAGATTTGAATTTTTTTTCAAAAAAGATTCCTTGTGGCAATCTGAAAACTTGGAAACTGTTGTTGACGAAGATGTTCAAAGAACTTGTATTTTGCACGGTCCTGTTGCTGCTCAATTTACCAACAAAGTTGATCAACCAATTAAAGAAATGATGGATGAAATCCACGAAGGTCACATTGCTAAATTGTTGAAAGACTATTACAACAACGATGTTGCTAATGTTCCTGTTGTTGAATATTTTGGTGGTGAAGATCCAACTGAAGTTGACTACAACTACTCTACTGAAGCTGGTCAAAACAAACTGAGATACGTTGCTACTTCGTCATCCAACAAAGAAGAATGGTTCAAATTGTTGGCCGGTAACACCAAAAACTGGAGACACGCTTTCTTTACTGTTGATCACGTTGTTCAAGACAAATTTTTTGAACAAAACCCAGTTAGAAAAGTTTTCGACCCATCTTCTTCCTACTCTGCTGAAGATCAATTAGTTGTTGAAATTGAAAACCCAACTGAAAGCTCTAAAACTGTTATCACCTTGTTGGAAAAAGTCCAAGGTACTTTGAAAACTACTGCTACTTTGAAATTGGCTGAAGGTTCTTCCGATGTTATTGAATTCAACTTGATTGAAAACAGAACTATTGATGGTACTCCTGTTGCTTTGACCTTGTTGTACACTTTCAACGCTGAAGATGGTTACTCTCCAATCCATGAAATTATGGAAAACAGAAACGAAAGAATCAAAGAAATGTACTGGAAATTATGGTTGCCAGGTCAATTTGACTTGGGTTTTGATGTCCATGCTCCAATCAGTGGTGGTGAAGTCACTGTTTCCTCCAAAGACATTTTGGACTTCACTCATGCCATTGGTAACAACTGTGAAGACTTTGTTACCAGATCCGGTAGAAAAGTTTTGGCTCCAATGGATTTTGCTATTGTTTTAGGTTGGAGATCCATCATTAAAGCTATTTTCCCAAGTAGTGTTGACGGTGATCTATTGAAATTGGTTCACATGTCTAACGGTTACAAAATGATTCCAGGTGCCAAACCTATCCAAGAAGGTGACGTTATTTCTACTTCTGCTTTGGTCAAATCTGTTGTCAACCAAGCTAACGGTAAAATTGTTGAAGTTGTTGGTACTTTGTCTAGAGAAAACCAACCTGTTATGGAAGTTTCTTCCAAATTTTTCTACAGAGGTAACTACAGTGATTTTGAAAACACTTTTGAAAGAATTGTTGAAACTCCATACAAATTGGTTGTTAAATCTCCAAAAGATGTTGCTGTTTTACAATCTAAAGAATGGTTTGAATTGAATGAAGAAAATGTTAACTTATTGAACAAGACTTTGATCTTTGAAATTGAAACCCAAGTCACCTACAAAGACCAAACCATTTACAACTCTATTGAATCTACTGGTAAAGTTTTTGTTGAATTAGCCACCAAAGAATTAGTTCAAATCGGTGAAATCAACTATGCTGCTGGTCAATCTCACGGTAACCCAGTTATTGATTATTTGAGCAGAAACGGTTCTACTTTGGAAGAAAAAGTTGCCTTTGAAAACGAAATTCCAATTACTGTTCAAGAAACCCAATCTCCAAGTACCAACGAATCTTATGCTAGAGTTTCTGGTGATTTGAATCCAATCCACGTTTCCAGACATTTTGCTCAATACGCTGACTTGCCAGGTACTATTACCCACGGTATGTTCTCTTCTGCTTCTGTCAGATCTTTGGTTGAAACTTGGGCCGCTGACAATGTTTCTTCTAGAGTCAGAGGTTACAAATGTGACTTTGTTGGTATGGTTTTGCCAAACACTTTGTTGTCCACTTCTATCAAACACGTTGGTATGATTAATGGTAGAAAATTGATTAAATTTGAAACCAAGAACTCCAACGAAGAAGTCGTTTTAGTCGGTGAAGCCGAGGTTGAACAACCTGTTTCTACTTTTGTTTTCACTGGCCAAGGTTCCCAAGAACAAGGTATGGGTATGGACTTGTACGAAAAGTCTGAAGTTGCTAGACAAGTTTGGGACAAAGCTGATGTTCATTTCAAGAAAACTTATGGTTTTTCCATTTTAGATATTGTCAGAAACAATCCAAATGAATTTACTGTTCATTTTGGTGGTGAAAAAGGTAAACAAATCAAGAAAAATTATACCTCTATGATTTTCGAAACCATTGTTGACGGTGAATTAGTTTCCGAAAAAATTTTCAAAACCATTACTGAAGAAACCAACTCTTTCACTTTCAGATCACCAACTGGTTTGTTATCTGCCACACAATTCACTCAACCAGCTTTGACTTTGATGGAAAAAGCCGCTTTTGAAGATTTGAACTCTAAAGGTTTGATTCCAAGCGACGCTGCTTTTGCTGGTCACTCTTTGGGTGAATATGCTGCTTTGGCTTCTTTGGCCGATGTCATGTCTATTGAATCCTTGGTTGAAGTTGTTTTCTATAGAGGTATGACTATGCAAGTTGCTGTTCCAAGAGATTCCTTGGGTAGATCTAACTATGGTATGATTGCCATTAACCCAGGTAGAGTTTCTCCAACTTTCTCTCAAGAAGCTCTACAATTTGTTGTTGGTATTGTTAACAAAAAGACTGAATGGTTGGTTGAAATCGTTAACTACAATGTTGAAAACCAACAATACGTTGCTGCTGGTGATTTAAGGGCTTTGGATACTTTGGGTAATGTTTTGAATTTCATTAAATTGCAAAAAATTGATATCGCTAAATTGCAACAACAAATGTCCTTGGAACAAGTTGAAGAACATTTGAATGAAATCATTGAAGAAGTTTCCAAGAAATCTGTTGCTAAACCACAACCAATTGACTTAGAAAGAGGGTTTGCTACTATCCCATTGAAAGGTATTTCTGTTCCTTTCCACTCTTCTTACTTGAGATCTGGTGTCAAACCATTCAAGAACTTCTTGAAGAAAAACATTGTTAAAGAAAATGTTAAAGTTGACAGATTGATTGGTAAATACATTCCAAATTTGACTGCCAAACCATTTGAAATTACCAAAGAATACTTCCAAGACGTTTATGATTTGACTAAATCTGAAAAGATTAAGGAAATTTTGGAAAACTGGGAAAAATACCAAAGTTGAACTTGAGATAAAATCCAATGCGTAATTTCCTTTCTCATCTTTATCCTATTTTGTTTCAAAACATTAAAAAAATATTTGTGTGGTTTTATTTGTTTTAATTAAAGAATGCATGGATTCTAATTAAGAGAATCCTTACATTCTTGCTGGTCATTAGTTCAATCATTGTCAAAAAGAAAAAAAAAATAAAATAAAATAAAGTTTAGTTATTTTCATGTTTTTTGCTTATTAATCTTTGGGGAAAGATTATAACCATGGAATAACACCATATAAACTGCCTCTGTTTTTTTTTCTTTTTGTTTTTAAAATGTTTGAATTCTAAATGTTGTATTAAAATAATGAAATTAAATCAGACACTGTCACACTAAAAACACACTGGAGAAAAAAGTTAACTATTTTTTTCCCGTTTAATAAATAGACAATAAATATATTTCTATCAATAATATATTTCCACTTTATTTATATGTATATTATATATACTTTAAGTATTTTAATCATTTAAGTTATTAACTTTATTTTTAATTCCACATAGACTAGTATTCATAGACTTTTACTCATATATTGCTCTGCCATTGGTAGTCAGAGTAATTTTTATCTTCACGTGGTAGTTGAAATAAATTGGTCAAAAACCTAAGTGATCACGTGTAATGTCAGATCGGAAAATGCATTTTGCCATGGTTGATCTCTTAACAAAGAACCATTTTGGAAATCACATATTATTTTACAATTGGTAAAAATTGTGTTAAGAGTGGAGTAATCTATTTTTTGTTTAGTTTCACCACCTAAGAGATCATTACTTATATTTTTTTTCCCTCTTTGGTTTCTTTTCTTGTTGGTTTTCTTTGATGTATTCATCTGGAACCCATCGTCTATTGTTTTTTTCTGCTTTTTATCAACCACACTCACCAACTTGCTTAGGTGCGGGAACGATTCAAACAATTTCAAACTGGAAAATCTTTCTGTGTGTTGTATTATGTGGTTTGACAACATCAACTGTGGAGAGTCGTTTCCCACTATATACTCAGTCAACTCCAAATCTGCGTGTGGTAAAAAGTACAAAATAGAAGCTGGCGCAACATCACCCCACACATTAGCATCATCAATGGACCACACACTCTTGTTGTCTTTAATCCCATTGACATATGATTTCTCCTGTTCTGTGAAAATAGGATCGTAAACAGAAACGCTAATTTTGTGCTTCTCATCCTCACCTTCTTTGTTTCCTTCTCCTACCTCTTTATGCAATAAGTTAACCAACTCTAATAAAAGGGCAAACTGGTATGTAGCCGGTGTGTCGTCCATGAAGTTCCCCAAGGCCAAACACCTAATATGTGTGATTTTAGTATTTGAACCTGCGGTAGACAAAAGCAACGCCTGTTTCAATTCACCAAACATAGCAGACCCCAGCACAATGTCTCTGTACTTTGGCAAGTTCACATCAAACTTTTCTTCAATGGATTGCAAAAGCGGTTTGTTCTTATTGTTCTTGTTGTTTCTGCTAATTTTAAAAGAGGGTTTTTGGACTACTGTAAATGAATCCAATTCATCTTCGTCTATTTTAGTATTCATTTTTATTCCCTTCGGTTTTTTAGACTTGTTTTGCTTTCCTTGTTTTTCTCCTAGATAGTTGGTTCATCACTTTACAATATTATACTGTGAACAAATGAAACTTTGTTCATCTTACACAGTTCAAGTACAAATTGTCATTGTTATTTACTTACCCTCAAATCAATATATGTATTTTCTTCAAAAATCACGTGCACAAAGCAAAAAAGTTTAGTCACATGACTAGGAAAATTAACATTTCTTTTTTTTTTGTTTTTTTTTT
>JAJMDI010000233.1:0-15673 GCA_030573535.1 Hanseniaspora occidentalis var. citrica
AAAAAAAAAAAAAAAAAAAAAAAAAAAAAAAAAAAAAAAAAAAAAAAAAAAAAAAAAAAGAATTAAATACCCAGCCATGAACTATTGACCCACAAATTCACATTTTCATTGAGTTTATGCGCAGTGCCTCAATAAAATATTTATTGACGAAATAAATAGAAGAAAATAAACCACTTATGGAAATAAATAAAAAAAAAATGAATTTTTCTTGTACAACGACGTAGAACTGGGTGTTTTTGTAAGACTCTCTCTTTTTTACTCATCTTGTTTTTAAAATTAAGACGAGATTACGTTTTAAGTTGTTGCTTTTTTTTTTGTATCCATTTTGGATTATACGCGCGGTGTTTGAACATATCTAGAGCCAGTACTATTTTGAAGGCAGGGTAATGTATCACGTCTTACCCATTTTTCTTTCATGTCTTCAAATGAAACTTAATGAGTCCTTTAAAAAACAAAAGCATTCTACAAAACTGTAAATCTATCTTGTGCACTTTTCTCTAATGTTGTTTCTACAATATACAAAGCATATATCTATCTGTACCTAAAAAAAACAGTTAAGCGTTCTCAAGTCGGTTCACTAATGCAATTATAATTTTAATTTTTCTTTTTTCTAGGTCTGTAAATTTATTTAATCTGATATCAAACAAAACATTGGTGCCAAACTTTAATAAATCATTTTTAGGACTATAATTTTTATTTTTAATTTTACCTGTTATATCATTATTATTGTTTTCTAGTGTAAAACTCCAGTTTTTCAAGTCTTCTATTGTCATTCTAATATCTGTTTGGTTCATGTAATCTTCGTTGAAGAACTCGTTATCTTTATGATTAAAATCAACCAGAGTAGTGTCAGAAGAAAAAGACATATCTGAGACGTTGCTATACTTTCTTTGATCTAGTTTCCCTGTTATGGCTGTATCACTATGGTGGTTTGTGCCGTGAAGATGAATGTCAACTTTTCTGGCGGTATTCAGTTTCCGACTAAACAGTTTATCAATTTGTAATTTCAATTGAGACGTGGTTTGTGTGCTGATAGAAAAAACTTGCTTTTTAGCTTGTGTGCTAACCATTTTTTGTTGCTCAAAATTAATTTTACTTGAATCGACACTATTTTTTTTGTTGTCCAGACTCTTGTGTTTATTGCCTTTGTCAGAATCAAAGATACGTAAATGAAGATGGTCACCTGTAGCATTTGACTGTAATGAAAGATCTTTAGAGTTTTTGCTTGCATCACTTTTTGAGAAGCTATTAACATTGTCCTGCTTATTTTTGGTTTTGTTTTTACTTTTGTTAGCTTTTGTTTTCATTGCTGCTGCACCACTGTGTTTATGTGAGCTGTGTGCGTGATTTAAAGACATGTAGCTAACTATTATGAACTTCTTGTTTTCAATAAAACAATGAGTGGGTTTTTTTAGTTATTTTTGTTTTTTAATTCTATACTTATGTGAATATAGTACATTTATGTGTGATATTATTTGAAAAAATATTAAGAACTTTTAATTAATAGATATGAAAACACACTGATCATGATTGAAACTTCAACAAAATTTAGAACTAATGTTTTTTACATTCTCAAATTAGTCACCTTTATATACAATTTTAAAATACAAAAAAAAAAAAAAATTGTAAAATGATTGCAATTTGGAAAGGCAAATCTAATAGTTAAATATATAGCCGCCAAGTTAGGAATCAAGGGATTCTCCATCTTGGGGCATCACATTACACGGTTGACACAGATTTGCTTTTTTTTTTGAAATTTCACCACTATTGAAGAAAAGAGAAAACAAAAAACCTGGTCATGTGATTTAGTTTTTTTAAAGTGTGTATCGATTAGCCTTTTTTCAACTTTGTTTACTGAGTCGACTAATGAAAACCTGAACCAACATTCTGCAATTTCAATATATATAGATCATCAGAGCTTGGTGGTAAACATTCATAGTTCGATGTAAAGAGGGGTATTAAAATAATATCTATATATATAGTATACTTATATAGAAATTTATATTATTAAATTAAGAGAAGGGGAATTTATATAAACCAAACAAATTAAATACGTTTCGTGTATATTTGTGGGGGTTGTTTTTTTTGTGGTAATAAAGGAATAAAGACGCAAATTTCATTAGTCAATTAAATTTAGAGTTTCCATTGTCTGTGTAACTCGTTTTTCAATAATTCATCAAATTAGAAACATTAGTTTGGATGAACAATAGTTTCACTAACAACGTTGGAAACATTTGTTTCATCTGTTTCAGGGATAGTGGTTTTGGTACTTTTGAAAGTTTTAATTTTAATTGGGTTTTCCAAATTACCAGCAGATGTAGTAGCTGGTTCATTTTCAGTGCTACTTTCGTCTTCGTCATTGAACCCACCAGCTATTTCTGAAGAGTGTCTGCCTTTGTTTTGGAATGGAACTTTCAGAGCACTTGTAGCTGGAGCAGCTGAACCATCGGCATAGTCTTGTCCAGTGGCTGCGGTGCCATCAGCAGCGTTGGTGGTAAAACCAGCATAGTCGGATGGACGTGTGATAGCAGCAGTGTTATCAACATCTTGGTAAACCAAAGGTGGTTGTTGGTTTCTGCCTGTGTTTCCGTAATATTGCAAGTCGTCTTCGTTGGCATTGTCGATGCCAGCAGCACCTGCAGGAGGAGTGTAATAGTTGTTTGAATTGATTCTTGCGTTGTAAGTTTTAACTAAAAGGGTGGAAAAGATATTCCAGATAGCACACAAGGTCAAAATGAATACTGAAGTCCAAAGGAACGCAAAGTTTTTAACACCCAACTTAGCACTTCTACCAGCGTCCTTGAATGCATCCTTACCTTTGACAAAGGCAGAAGTCAATAGACAAGCAGCCAAAGTGACAAAGAACCAGGAGAACCAAACAAAAACAGAAGCAGTGATGGAAATAAAAGTTTTGTGGAAACACAAAGACAAAAAGTTTGGAATGATGGTGATGATTAAGAAAAATAAACCAACTAGCAACATTGCCCAACCAACTTTAGATAAATAGTAGTAAGTGTCTCTGTGTTTCAAAAATTCAGATGGAACGTTGACAGAAGTGTGGAAATTATCCCTTGGTGAAAATGGATAAGCAGGGTGTGTATCTGAACAATTGACAAAATTCCCGTTTTCTTTGGCACAAGTTCTGTAACTTAACCAATATGTTTCTGTGTTAGCATTTGGAATACCAGCTGTATCAGCTTTAATCCAGTAGAAATCGGCTAAAACACCAGTGGTTTCAGCACCAGACAAAAGTAGGAAAAAACTTAATAATCCAGCACCTACCAAAAATAATAGGAAAATTGCATCGATAACTCTTTTAATTTGCATTGTTTTTGTTGTTGTGTTTGTATGTACTCTATTTGTTTTTCACTAAATTGTAGGTTTGTGTGTGTGGTTTTTTTTTCGTTCTGTTGTTTTGAAGTTATATTAAGCAAACTGGTTCGAATAAAAGTAAGTTAATATTAAGAATAAGCAGGCGGGGAAAAAAACAATAACAGTAATAATTATCAGAAATTCAAATAGATGTGTTTGTTTCTTGGGTTTCTTTTCTAAGTAGTCTTTTATTGAGAACATATAAGATATACATAATAGAGTATTTTAAAGCCAACTAAAAACAGGATACACGGGTTCAGAACTAACATAAAATTAACAAAAAAAACCCCACATCTCAGTCGAACTTTAACGAACTATTGAAACATCTACATTAGAAACTACCACTAGAAATATAGAATACTATTAAAGAATAAAGTCACCAATATAATAACGATAAAACTACACTCTCTTTATATATAAGTTTGAAAATATTAATATCATCTAAACCCATTATAATATAAAATGTCAATAAATATATAAATTAACAAAAACCATACCAAAAAAAAAAAAAAAATTATACTATTTAGTGTCAATTTTTTTTTTTGATGGTACATTTTTTAAATATAAACATGTCTTTATGTCTTTATGATGATATGACTCTCAGTTAGTGAGCCAAGTGAATACAAGTAGTACATACAAGTTGGACCTATTTAGGATTAAATGAAAATAAAAAACAAGAAACTGTATATGTGTCCTTTTAAAGAACTCAAATTTTATACAAACAGCGATTAAATTTATATTTGACACACACACACACACACACACACACTATAACAAACACAATGTTGTGTGATGACTTGAATATAATTAATATTAAACCATAGAGTGTTGTTTTTTATGTCTCTTTTTTTTATTTATTTTTTTTTATGTATTATTTCATCATATTCTTGTTACAAAGGAATTTAGCCTCTAATGTCTTGTGTCTATTCTATACTATTTTCTTCATTTCAATATTACCATTTAAAAAAGCCACATAAATGACTTCACTATATTGTAACTATTTATTGTTCGAGAATGTACTGAGTGGTATGTATGGTATGGTATGTCTTTCCTACAAATAATAGACATACATCATCTAGTAACTTCTTCCTGTTGCGATCATATATATCTTTCATGCTATAAAATATACAAAAAACGCAAAACATACAAAAATTTGACACTTTTCCTTAGTCTTTGTTTACCCTTTTTTTTTTTTTGTCTCTTTTTAAGGGATTGTCGGCGTAGTGAAATGAATACACGTGATAGTTTTTTTTGAAAAAAAGAGGTGAAGATGAATGGGGGACTGAAAAGAGGACAAAAGAAAAGGAAAGAAGAGAAAATTAGACAAATTCTGCTAACTACTAAACTAGCTTACAGCACCTCTACTCTGGTTGGAATTACCTCAAAACTGTTACGAAAATACAGAAACATACAACACACAGTAACAAATCTGTTTCATCACTATAAATTGATCAAAAGGAGCAATACATGGAAAAAATGAGGTCAAATAAATAAATGTACATTTAAATTAATTATCAAAGTTATAGGAATGAACTAAAAAAAATAATGGAAGGATAAATTTATAAAACACACGTCATATTAGCATTCGACAAAGTTTTCTACAGTAAAGGTAAAAAGTGTACAGGAACCCATAAGATTTGTTGATTCGTTGGGGTTGTATTAATAGCTATTCTTCTCAATTGAAACTGGATTTTTTTCCCAATCAATCCATTAAGAATTACCGAATATGTTTCTATCTTGTCATTTTCAAAAAAATGCATCACATTGGTTGGGAATAATATGTGGATTTCAAGTGTGTTTTCTAGATTGTATTGTTGAATGATTTGTTGGCTTTTAATGGAGTAATTAGAGTCTTGTAACAATGGTTCTCCAATTCTAAAACAGATGGAATTAAAGTTATTTGATGGCTCGTAAGAAACAACAGTACCTTTGAACCTGTATATGATGTCTCTCGTCTCCTCGTTGATCCTTTTCAAAATTGTAATATCATTCTCTTCTCTAAACTTCATACGACTTAGATCCATATCGGCATCATAAGGGATTGGTTCTTTCGAAAACATATTTTCTAAAATTTGTAAATTAAATTGTTTCTGTTCAAAGGCCTCTTCGTCAAATTCTTGGTCTTCATCATCTGTATTACCATTTAAAAAAGTATATTTGGATTTTTTAGAATTCCATTTTAATGGAGTGAATTGTGACATGTATTTCAAATTTTCTTTTATGTCATCAGTGCTAATTCTAGAATAAAACTTTTGTCTAACAGAATAAAGGAAAGGTTTTTCAGAATCTGGTAAAATATTCTCGTTGTTCAATGGCCAAATAGAATTACAAAGACCATCCAATTTTCTATTGTACATTTTTACAGAAACATCAAACCTGCAAAAAATTCCATACTTGGTAACATTTTCACTTTTCAAAAATTCATCAAATGTGAAATTTAAATTACATGCTTCAAATCTATTCTTCAAAGTTTGGATTTTTTCCGGATAACAATAAACTCTGAAAATTTCACCATTTTCAACGTGTTTGGTATAATCGATCAAGTAAGGTTTGTGTTCAAATTGAAGAGTTGCATCGTCATTGTATGTGAAATCAGTAAAATACACAGCATATTTATTCCATTTGTCAACATACTCAATAGAAACCATTAAAGCAACAACAGAAATAAATTGCTTTGCCTCATTTGCTCTGATACTTTTCAATTCCATTGTTTGTTCTGGTCTCAGTGGAGGTCTTGAATTTATTTTGCTAATAGCACTGCCGTTTAAATTAATCTTTTTAAAAATAGTTTTTTCATCGTTCTCAAATGGTACTAAATGTAACTCATAAATATTGAAACCACCCGTCTTTTTCTTAATTGCCACTTCAACCTGTACTTCTATGTCATCTCCAATAGGGGATTTCAGATATATTTCATTCAAAGTGTTTTTCAACTCAGAATATGACTCTAATTTTAAAACTCGGTATAGCCATGGGACGTTTGTGCAATAAACAAAAACAGAATTGGATTCTGTGTAATATGAGCTGGTGTTTGAAAAGTCATCAGAAAGACAAAAACTAAACGTTATTCTGTTCAACTCATCAGAATCTTGATGCTCTAAGATCATCTGTTGAGTAGGTAACATGCCAACTACCTTACCTTTTAAAATAAGATTGGTGTTCAAAAACTGTTCAGAACTCAAAAGAATTTTGTTCAATTCACCAAGGGAAGTTATAATATTACTTCCATTATCCTTAGACAATAAACTGTGGTTTGCTGTTGATTTCTCAGGAGTTGAATATTTATTATGTTTTTCTTTGATTCTGCTAAACAATATAGATAAGTCATCTTGATTGTATCCAGTTGAAGAATTGTTTAATAGCAAAAAATCAGTAGAGTTTTGAGTAGAAGTCCCAAATTGTGAAGGTTGTAAAAACGCTTCTGATTGAGTTTGTGTGAACATTGATTCAGATTTTGGTAAAGGACGCTCTGTTATAGAGCAGGCATAACGAGATCCGCTTTTAATAGTTGAGTTCTGATTGGTAGGTGCGGATTTTTTATCTGCCAAGAAAGAGTCTATATGAGTTGACGTTAAAACAGTCTGGGTTGCGATAGAAACAAGGTCAACCACCATACTTCCATAGTTTTGAGATGAGCCATTATCTGGTTTTTGTATTTTTAGTAAATCATCATCTAGTTTATCTTGTTGGAAGTGATCTTCTATCTCAGCTAAATCAGATATTTGTGCATTTTTTTCAGTGGACTGAAACAATTTTTCCTCGATCAAATGAGTTTCAACCTTTCTTTTTTTGGCATCATCAAGAGGTTCTCTAATTTCTTTTGGAGGGGGTTCAAGTATCCTCTTTTTAGGCAACCCATCAGACGCATCTAGGAAATCTTCAAAATCAGAGTCACTAAATTTTGATTTCAATGACTCTTCACTTTGATCGTCTGAAATATTATCTACATCACTAGAAAAAATATCATTCACATTAATGTCTTCGATTTTAAAAATTTTGTGTGTTTCTTGAGGAGCCCTTAAGTTTTGAAGAAAATCTTTCTCAGCTTGTTCTAGCAGTGTGACTTTTTCAAAAGTGAAAATGTCATCTGGATCAGAATCTTTTTTGATTAAATTTTCCCATAGGTTTTTAATAGTAACATTTAATTTTTGGTTATTACCATAAGTATTTCGGATAAGAGGAGCGCCTTGAATATTGACAGCAATATAGCTTGTGGATGAGCCTAAAACACCAAGGATGTCCATGAAAATTAATTTTTCAAGGTACAATCTGTTGACGTGCCATTTTTTAATATTTTCACCGTTTGGAATGGCAATTTGATACTTGGATCTTAAATGCTCAACAAAATCTTTGTAATAAACGCTCCCCAATGGTAACTTGGCAACATATGTATCAGAAACCGTTTCATTTTCGTCAAAATTTTTCAACTTTAAAAACATCTCATTGTTGATTATAGCCAGACTAGTAAGAACAGAAACGAACCTGACGGTACAAGGCCCATTCTCATTCCACTTGTCTAAAATCTCACGACATGAATACACGTAGTTGTAATCGTATGACATGCTTTTCAGAAAATTTGACTTGTTGATTGGTTTTTGGTCTTTGCTTGTTGTTCTATCATCAATCCTATTAACATCCTTCCCAAAACTGTTTAAAATTCGATCGTGTGTGATTAAGTAATGAGTGTTTTTTTTTTTTGAACCACGTATTTTAAAGAATTCTGACTGATGAGACGCGTCACTACTCATTTGTTTGTATTCATAGATCACGTGACAACTATCAATAAAAAAGAATTTATGAATCAGTTGGTGATTTGACTTTTTACAAACTCGTTATATATAATTACATCTAACAATTCATAGGAAAGTTATCATTATTCTTTACTGTCTAAAAGAATCGTGACAGGACCTTCATTTACAAGACCACAGCTCATCATGGCACCAAATTTTCCGTCAAAAACTTTGTTGTGACCAATATCCTTTTTCAACAACTCTAAAAAGCTATCATATAACTCTTGTGCTATATGACCCTTCTGTGCTAAATGAAAGTCGGGCTTTGTACCTTTTTTTGTTTTCGCATACAAAGTAAATTGCGATATAGATAAAATTTCACCATTAATGTCTTTGATACTTTTTTTCCACATAGCACCGTTTTCCGAATCTTCGAATATTCTTAAATTTGACACTTTTCTAGCCAATTTTTCAATGTCATCATTGGTGTCGTCGACAGAAATACCAACCAGTAGCATGTATCCTTTTTTAATTTGGGAAATTATCTGGGAATCAACAGTAACTGAGGCTTGGCTAACTTTTTGCAATACAATTTTCATAGTGGAATGAGGTCTGAATCTTTTTGGAATTTGTTTTTGACGATTGTTTTTGCTTTTCAGTTACTTTGTCTCGCTTGTTGTCATGTGAAAGTCTAAATCTGAAACATGAACATTATATTCATAAAATCTAATCGATTTAAAAATGTTGATAGTGTTAATTTTTGAATACCAGGGTGTAGTTTTTTTTTTGGTTTTTTTCAGCCGAATCCGGTTTCCCGCGGTTTTCCATTTGATGCAGTCTTTATCAAAATAAGAGAAGTTAAACAATTAAAAAAAGAAACGCTATAGATTTAACAATCATCCATCAAATTGTATGATTTCGGAAAATAATAGACAATCCCACTAACCTTCAGCTACTGCTCACTTCTTGTTTTAAAAATAATTTGCAAGACCCTATTGTGTCACGTAGTCGCTTTCGCGTCGCCAGCAAAAGTGTTTACTTGAAAAAAATGAGTTTTCCTTGAGGGTTAAGTTACCTAGCCACAGAAAGTGTTAACCAAAAGAATTTGAAAATAAACAATAAATTGAAATAAATCCAACTTGGAATGAACATTTAATAACACAGTAGGAAGATCTTAAATAACAAATTTTATATAAATTTAAATAACATATTACATATTTCTTCTATGCTTTTTGAAAATATGAATGTATGCCCTTCTTATCAAGTAGAATACACAACCAATGGCTCTGATTGCAGCTAATAATGCTACAATCCATAAAACAACAGAAAAGTAGACGTTTGCCCTTTTACCAATAATTGATACGGTTACGGAAGCTTCATTTGTGTCTGTTGATTTCAATCTTTCATACTGTTGAATACCACCGGTTTCTAATACAATAGCAGCGATAGCAAAATTAGAAATGATCCAAATGATCAATATAATAGATCTGACACTTGCATAATAACTCTGCTTCTTCTCATCAAAAGACACATCTTGTGGCTCTTCTCTTTCACGCTGTGTGGATAACAATTGAGAGTGAAGTTGGTAATTTTTTTCAATCTCCTTAGCAGAGACCGGGATTTCAGCCTTGACCGAACCGTCTTTGTTGGCTTCAATTTTACCCAACGAACTGGCCTTTGATGCCCCCTTTGTACCCCAGGTAATATCGTGAACGTTACAAAATGCGTAAACACTTAAAACATTGACATAGGCAGGACTCAACATAATGTATTGAACAAACGAAGTAAGCATGTGCCATGGCTGCAAATAGGCGACACTACTGAAAATATACAGGACATACGTGGATCCCATGGACACAATCATATCTCTGAAAGGAGTAGAAAGCAGTAATTTTTTAAAAGTGAAGTTACTTTTTTCATCGATCAAGTCAGTAATGGTATGAACTGTTAAATAAATTGAGCAGAAAATCACATAAATCATTAAAATAGCGAAAAAAATGAACACAACAAAATAAAACATACCCGTTCCCTTTGGTTTGTTACCTAACGATAAAATAAAAGTTGTTAAAAGGGTCAATCCATAAAGCCATAAAAATACGACTGCCAAATAGTTGAAAACTTTGTGCTCATAATAATAAACACTGATCGACAAAGTTAAAATTCTGAAAACCAAAAAAAATGAACTTACAGAAAACCAAGCAACAACAGCACTGAATAGCAAATATAAACTCTGAATAGTTAAGAAAAATTTTCTAATTATTGATTGACCGGATGTCCAAATTTGAAATACATGGATAAAAGAATACAAAGAAGCAAAAAAAGAACCATTCATCCATCTTCTTCTTTGTAGCATAAATTCCGGAATATGTTCAGGAACATCTGTTGAACCATAAGAATCTTTACAATATCTTAAAACCCAGTTTGCATTTTCCTTTGTGATGATTTCAAAACACAAAATTCTGTCCTCAGCCAAATACATATTGGACGCAAATAGTTTAATACTGTCCATGTTATCACCATAGAAGTACTTTTCCAAAGGTTTCCCCTTCAAGGCCTCGTATCTGTAGGCAGAAAATGCACCTGGCAACACAGTGATGAAACCAAAATTGGACTCTGTGGTTTTGTCTAAAATGTTACTCATTTTGTATTCAAAGTTTTGCGCAGCAACTAATGGATTTAGCAAGTTTTTGTAATTCTGACCAAGATCGACTCTGATTTCACCACAGGCACCACCGACTTGAGGATCATTGAATTCTTTCCACAATTCATAGATAGAATCTTTCCCTGGCTGAGTACCGGCATCCAACAAAACAATAACATTTGGTTGCAATCCTTGTGCAAAAGCATTAATAGCCCATCTGTGGGAATTGATTTTCTTTTGATTATTTTCCTTCAAACAGAACAATAATTGAACCGGAACACTAGATTGATCACAAGTCAGTTCAATGGAATCATCGGTAACTTTAGAAATGTTGACCTTGGTGGTATGCTCATAGATATGGGCTGTAACAGTTTTGCCATTAATTTCACTCTTGGCAAAACCGTCTTGATAACAACCCAAAGCACTCATCAAGGCCAAACTTCTTGGATTAATTTTAGATCTACCATCACTAACAATACAAACAACGATTTTTTTCCAAGCATCACGTTCCCAAAAAGTGGATCTATTTTTTTTCAAAATATGTCTCACATTGTCAAAAACACCTTTTAGAGTTCTACCTAAAAGAATTTCGTCTTCGTTATACATTGTGATGACAATCATTAATTCGGTTTGACGTGGTACCAAAAACTTTTGTTGTCTAAGAGTGAAGTTTTCCCTGATGTAGTCATCTGGTTCACAGGTAGCTGCTTGATATCTCATAAACTTGAACTCATTTGTAACATTGGCAGGATTATCAACACTTTTGTAGTAGGAAGAAATTAAAGTTTCACTCAATGGACAATCAAAGACAAAATTACCATCTTCAAGTAAAAACTTTCTGACTTGAGTGTTTCTTCTGTTTCTTCCTTCAATCTGGGGAGATTGGGAATTAGATAATAGGGACGACGATTCGTCGTTTGGTTGGGAAGATTCGGTTTCAAATTCGTCATTTTCACCCAGTGGGAAATCAATGTTTTTTTCCGACTGCCCGTCGGAGTGATCACCTAGATCCATATGTTGCTTCTCAGTAAAATTTTCATCTAATTCCTCAACAGGATTGAATTGTTGATGTGTAAAAATTTGTTGGCCTTGTTGGTGTTGATATTGATTTGAATCTTCACCAAACGAGGTTTCTTGTCTTGCCCAAACTTCATGGAAATCTCTGTTATCTCTATATGGATCCACCATTGTACCGTTTCTTTTAAGATATGAGTTGATTGGGTAGTCGTCACCTTGATTGTCCACATTTGCAGGTCCATCTATCCCTGATTCAACATCTCTGAATGGAGAAAAATCATCTTTGATTTCATTTGTTTGAATGTAGTTTTCCACTTTATTAGGTCCATTATAATAATTCAAAGATAATGTCGATTGTGTAGCTCCATTATACCTTTGATTATTCAGCAAGTCCATATTACTATTATTATGATAGTCACTCATTTCTAATGTGTTATTCCCCAAATTACTAGTATTAACAAAATCGTCAGTGATATTAAAATTATTGGTTTCTACATAATTATTTCTATTAGAGTTATGATCATTTTGATTTGCATAATCAGAAGAGTTTGAATATGTATTGTAAAATTGGTTATCGTTAAATTCCGGATTGGGTTGATTAAATGGGATTGTATTTGGGATCACGGCCAAAGTGTTTTTTCTAGATGGAGGTTTGATATTAAAAGTACTTTCTTGAGTTCTTCTTTGATCATACAAAGTTTGATTATTTTTGTTAAAATGCATTTTATAAGAAGGTTGTGAATTCATACTTTGATCGCTGTTGCTGTTATTATTGATGGGTGGCGCTGGACGTCTCAACTGCGATGAGCTCACTTGTCTTTCTGTGGATGGTGCTTGATTCCCACTGTCCGCGTTAGTAAATGCGTTATATGTTCTTTGTAAGTCACGGTTTTGAGCTTGGTTTTGCTCAACCACCTGGTCATCATCAGAATACTGTTCTAGTATGTTGTGGTAATATGCTTTTGAGTTACGCGCATTGCTCGTTGGAATATGCTGTGTATTGTTATCACGGTAGCCAGTATCCCTGTTGTTATTATTTGGGTTGTAGCTCATTTGTTTGTAAAACTTTTGGTTGGTTTTTTCTTTAGTTATTCTTTCAATATACACTAAATCATATTTAATTTGGTTTCAATATAAAGAATGAGAACCACAAGACTAAGAATAAGAAGACCATCATTAGGACGCGGCACTTTAAAACATCAAATTGGAAAATAGAATTTAATAATATAAAAGAGATCTCTCTAAAATGCCTGTCAAATCAAGAAAAAGTTCAAGTAGGAATTTAGATCAACTTTATATAATCTTAATCAATTTCGAAACTGCTAAAAATAACAAAAATTAGATCAAAGTTATATACTTTTGTTATCGAGAATATTGTTTGAAAAGTTCAAGAAAGATTGATTTCACCAAGACTTGATTGATTGATTGATTGATTTATTTGTTCTTGACGTGTTTCATGTTCTTCCTGCTCTACTTGTAAGAAGAACACTAGAATGATCTAAAAATAAACCAAGCTAATTTTTTAAACTTAAAAAACAGTGTAGATTAGTTTCATTTTTTTATTTTTTTATTTTTTTTTTGTTTAATTTTCAAAAAATTACCAAATTAGGAACAAAATTGCCCAGCAATAAAAAAATTTAAAAAAAAAAAAAAATTCTGAATTTTTGGTTTTTGTCAGATTTTATCATTTTTTTTTTGTTTTTATAATGCCCGCCCGCATTTTAAAAAATATGAGTCACGTGAACGATGACGTACATTTATTTTGTCACAAATAAAAAGAGGCTTTTTGTATCATTTTTGTTATAGCGAGAGGTTTGTAAGGTTAGAGTTTGTAAAACTTACTAGTAGTATGTTGATCTATATATGAGTTGTTTGTGCTAATGATTAATGAGGTGTTTTTTTTTCTTCAATAGAAATAGTAGTATACATAAAACAAACCTTTTAATGACGTAAGGAAGGCTTGAAAAACGCCATGTACAGTACGCGTACGATACGCATTGGAGTGACGACCCAAAAAATGCAAGGCTATAAATTACTGCTTGAGATTGTTGCTTCCAAGGCCACCGCCTCTTTGTAAGCATTGTTTCTTTGTAGTTTGTCATTGATGTATTCTCTCATCCCACATGGTTGTTTGGCTGTATTGATTGCGTTAGTCGATAACATTTTTATGTTTTTTTGCAAAATATTCATCACTTTAATTGTGCCCTCACAATCTTCATTTTGGTCCTGTAGTAATTGAAGTTTGTGAGTTTGCAATTGTAATCTTAACATTTCATTTTCACATCTAAAATAGTACAATCCACTCAATGTTGTAGTCAATGGACTCAATTCGTTTTCTCTATTTTTGACAAGACCAATAGATATATTTGATCTTTCTTTAGAAATCAACTGTATTGCCCTATTCAAAAACTTGTCAATTATCGTACACATACTCCATTTTTGTTCCCAGGTATATAAGCTTGTCGACC
Organism: Hanseniaspora occidentalis var. citrica; assembly: GCA_030573535.1. Classification (NCBI taxonomy): domain Eukaryota; kingdom Fungi; phylum Ascomycota; class Saccharomycetes; order Saccharomycodales; family Saccharomycodaceae; genus Hanseniaspora; species Hanseniaspora occidentalis. Next base: position 14,229 of record JAJMDI010000233.1, read on the forward strand.
CAACTGGATCTAAATCACATACAAATTTTAAAAAATCCACTTCATTTTGTATATAATCTGAAAACGAGCAACTTGCTAAATCAACCTCATTAATTTTGTTCCAAATATAGTTGAAGTCCTTATAATGAGTTAAATAATCAGTAAGCCTCATAGATAAATGTAGGTCTCTTGCAATATTTTCATCATTGGTCAATAAAGTTTGTGATTGTTGAAGCCCAAGGATTTGCTGATGTAATTTGTTAATGTTGTTTACAATATAAGTTTTTTGAAATTCTTGTTCTTGTGAGATATCCTTATTTTCAAGTTCGTAACTGATCAAAGCTTCTAAAATGATATTGCAAAATTTGTTACCAAGTGTCAAAGTATCAAAATACGTTTCTACAGACATACTAGAACTGCTTTCCACATATTGATTTTGATCTTGATCTGAATTCATTTCACTAGGAGTTGTATTGTGCTGTGTCATGGTTTTAATTCCTGTTCCAGTGTTAATATCGTAAGTAGAATTTGCAATCAAGTCTTTTTGCAACTCTGGGTCTTGTTGCTCCTGATTTATTTTTTCATGCTCCTTGTCAATTGACGGCTGCAAGTTTTCTAAGAAATCAGTGTGTAACAATATCAAGTTCTTGATGCACTGAATAACAGTGTCTGATAGTTGTACTGTTTCTGATCCATTCACAAAAAAAAAATCCAAGTCTACCTCTTTAGTTTCTGCAAATATCAATAAACAAGTCAAATAATTGAAATATAAATCCCAAGTAATGGTTTCATTTTGTTCTGATAACATAATCAATTCTGTAAACTGAGTTAATATAGTTGAAAGCTCTGGAAATAAAGTAGACACCAAATCAGGTTCCAAACCATTGATGTACTGAATAATGTTTCCTGCAACACCACCATACACGTACTCAGAGTGTATTTTCAATAAAAGAGTCAACTTGTTGTATGCTATATTGTATGTCGTCTTTTCTGTTCTGTGGACAACACATTGCAAGCCTGAGTTGTAGACATCCATAGCTCTTTGATAAAACCCTAATGTTTTTTTAATATCAGATAATATCCATCTTTCAGCCAATTCTTCCAGAGCTACCCCTTCATCGTAGAAATCACTTTGCTCCTCTAATATCTTTTCTTTATTCGAATTCACACCTTTAGCAGTTTTCGCACTGTTATTACTTCTAAAATGTAATTTTTTAGCCATTGGTTGTTTAAAAATTGTAAACTTTAACACTTAGTTTTAATCTTTGCTTTTCTTTTACTTCTTTTTTTTGTCTATCTAAGTTTGCAAAGTGAGTTAGTTAATGGAGATGTGTTGAGAACATCTTGTCTCTCTGACACCTTTAATACTGTTATTCTTTTGAGAAAAGCTACTTTTTTTTTTACAAGTCACATGATCCAACTGGGTCACCTGACCAGTTTTTTTTTTTTTTTTTTTTTTTAGAAAA
>JAJMDI010000234.1:0-15035 GCA_030573535.1 Hanseniaspora occidentalis var. citrica
AATTATTGTCTTCTTCTTCTTCTTCTTTGTTTCTCCTGCCTAACTAAACAAAGGCAACAAAACAAAACAGAACAAAACAAAAAAATAAATTGTTAGAGGGAAGGAAAAAATGAACACAAGGCTTTCTTAGTTGGGAAAAGTGGCTTTTGACAGGAGAAGAGACAAACTTATAGAGAGAGGGGGGATGAATGAATGAACAGAAAAAAAAATTAAAAAAAAAAAAAAATAAGTTTTTTTTTTTTTATTTTCTTCTTCTTAGGTTTGTTCTTTTCATTTAATAATAATTACTGAGTCTTGTACTCTTAAAAGATATTGTTAGTTAGTTATGCATACTATTTTATCCTACAGGTAACATGATGATAATATAATAAATAAATTACTAGGGTTCAAATTCAGAACTTTCTTGAATATCAGGTACTGTTTGTCTCTAGATTAACATTTTATTTGCTATATATACTAATAAGAAACAAGATGAAAGGTCAGTAACAAGAATAATAAAAAAATTGAATTGACAAATTGCTATTATTTAGACACATTAAGAGAAAGATATAAAAATACAGATATTTAGATACACTTTATTTTTATTAAATATTTTAATTTATTTTTAGTCAAACAATAGTATTCAATAACACAATAAATAGAACAAACAGAAAAATGGGTAAAAGATTCAGTGAAAGTGCTGCTAAAAAAGCTGCTGGTTTACAAAGAAAAGCAGAACAAGCTAAACAAAAAGACCACCAAGAAAAAATGAAACTAGAGGCTGAAGAAGCGTCTAGATGGGAAACAGGTGCCAGAGAGCCAAACAAGAAAAAACAAGAAGAACAAGAAAAGAAGGAGGAAAAAAGAAGACAAAAAGAGGAAAGAGACAGATTACTGGCTGAAGAAGAAGCTTCGATGAGTTCTGGGAAAAAAGCCGGCAAAGTTAAAAGAAAATGATTCTTATTTCTACACATGCATTGTTAGGAGAGAGAGAGAGAGAGAGAGAGAGAGAGAGAGAGAGAGAGAGAGAGAGAAACTACTGTAATATAATTAAAGTCATAGACACAGACAACAAACTACAAAGCCGAAAAAAAAAAGTCATAATCCGGAGTTAAAGCATACCTAACGTATGGGTGGAACAGAATTATCAAGACTATCAAGAATGTCAATTGGTTGAATGTGATGGATTTCTCCCCAATAGTATGGTTTTAATTCAATTTTTATTTTTCAATTTTTTTTATTTTTTTTTTTAAGAACGTTTTTTTTACTGATTTTTCTTTTTTTTTTTGATATGAAAATGCATGCTTGTAAAGTGATCTTATTGGTCTCCCCTATATATACATATATTCATACATACTTTATTTATTACTTAAATATAAGTCAAAAAAAAAAGTACATGTGCTCATCGATTAAGAAGATTTGGTGTCTGTTGAATCAGTGGTGGAGTTGGATGTCGAAGGAGAGTCATATTTGTGGAAAACTCTGTATGGTATGCTTGATTTGAAAAGTTTCTCATTAAGGTATCCTGCAGGAACAGTGCTGTTGGCCTTCTGCACTTTTGGGAACAAATCTTTATACCAATCTAGCCTATTGGCTTTCATAACACTTTCAGCTATATTTCTCTCGTATTCCTCATCATCAATACGTAGTTTGTCTGGAACAGTAAGCACAGAGTAAAGATACAATCCCTTTTTGGAGTACCCGGGAACAGTGTTTCCCTGACTGTCACAGTGAGATCCCTTGTTTGTGTTTGTCCACTGTTTCTTGAAAGCGGTTTTGAAAAACTTCTTGGCCGTGGTTCTTTGGAAAGCCATCTGGGACGGTATATTCCCACCTTTGGATACTTTTAAAAAATGTATTAGGTTTGGATCCATTATGGTATTGGATGTTTTACTGTGCGAAGCTTCTCCACTGGGAGCACACTCGTTCTGATTCTTGGACTCCTCCAGAGATATGTTATATTTGGTCCCTTCTTTGTTCCCGTTGATGAAATTACCTGATCTAAACAACACTTGCAAGCATACCTCACTTTTTAAAAAAAGCTTCAAATAATGCTGCGGTGGGAAGTAGTACATATGGAAATATTTGCACTTGTACAAGAGGAAGCTGTTGTTGTTGAAGTTTTTCTTTATAAATTTAAATGCAGATACTTCAACCAAACCCTTTATGTGTAAGTCAGGAAGTTCAGCTCTTTGTTCACAATCTTCTCTTTGCTTAGTGTTGAAAAGGTCGTGTTGTTTCGTTGTTCTGTCAACAGTGAAAAAGTCATTGGGTATGCCATCTAGTCTCTCCAGAGTGGAGGTATGTGGTTTGATGTTTTCGTCATCATGCATTTCAAATTGGCGCACTAAACTTCGCTGATTTTGTTGAAAAATACTTAGGGAAGGAATACTCCGTAGCTCTTCAACTCTAACCCCTGCACTTTGACCATTCCCAGAGCCAATATGGTTCACATACAAGCTGCGTTTTTCTCGGTTTGTTTCCTGAGATTTAAATTTATTGCCATGATTTTGATTCCTAGAAGTCTCTTTATTCCCATTATCTTTCGTTTTAGAAGTTGCCTTAGTTAAATGCAAATTCGAGGTGGAATGGATCGAGGATCTATTGAATGCACGACTTACTAAAAGAACACACTGAGGTTTCTGTACCGTCCTTTGTTTCAAAGTTATAAAATTCATTTAAATATGGTTCAGTTTCTTGGTCTAGGTCTACTAAATCATTACCATAACTCTTTAGTTTTGCTTTCACTTTCTTGTTTAAAAATCTCTTGGTTAGTAATGAAACCGTTGTCATCTCTTCAGATGATTAGCATGCGAAAGTCTAGTAATTAACTTTTAGTTAAAAAAATTGTTTCGGATAAATGTATAAAAATATTCCGAAAACATTTTATAATTTCAGAAAAAAACCGGTATAACGAAAACACAAAAATATTTAACACACAAAATAAAGAAATCAAAGGGGGTAGGAAAAAGGAGTAATTTACAACGATTTGAAAAACATTCCAGAACTGACTGAATCTATGATTATAAGCCTGCTTTTAATATTATTTCTAGAGTATGTAGATATACACTTCTTATAAATTGTTTTCAGTTTAATCTGATATTAATATATAATAGCTTTTTAGCCTATACAGTTGAAGTAAAAAAAAAATACACTAATATAAAAAAACAAAAGCAACACGTTACACTAATGCCAGATCCCTCACCGCCTTTTGAAGTCGTTAGTTTATTCGCATACAACGCTGAGTACGAAGACGATTTACCATTTGACCCAAACCAAGTAATCATAGTTGACAGTGTAGAAGATGAAGAATGGTATTCCGGTCACTATATTGACTCTTCCAACATAAAGAAAGAAGGTATTTTTCCAAGAAATTTTGTAAAAGCCGTGGATAAAAAATCACCTGCTGAATCTGAGGTCAAGAACACAAAAGAGGAAACTGTCAATGATTCAAATGAAGCAGTAGCACCTGAATCGGTTAGTAAAACACCTGAAAGCTTTGAAACCCCTAAAATAGAACCAAAAATTGAAAATGTAACGGCTCCTGCTGAAGAGAACCCAATTTTAGGGTCAGAAGAAGGGCATGCACAAGAAGATAATGATTTGGAAGAGGAACAAACTTACAAGGCCCAAGAAGAAGAAATTTCTAACAATAATACTACAGAAACTGCCGATAGTGAAGTTCCAGTTATTCCATCAAGTACTTTACCCGTTTCACCAGTCACAGAATCATTGGAACACTTAAAGACCAAACCTACTATTCCATCATCCATTGAACCATTCTCTGACAAAACCAAGTTTTTGCAAGAGGCCCAGGAAAAATCAGAAAATGAATCTGGGAAAAACAAAGAAGAAAATATCGAACCAGAATTGTCTTTACAACAAAGAATTGCGTTGATTATGCAACAACAACAAGCTCATTTGAATGCAGAAAAGGAGAAAGCTGAATCCACAAAGGACTTTGACCACAGCGAAAAGAAAGCCACAACAAGTTTTGATGAAGAGAAGAAGACAGACTCACCTCAAGTTCTTGCTGCTGACGAGAATGAAACAACTGTTAAGCAAGACTTAGATGATATTTCTACTGAAGCACCAATCAGCACGCACACTAAGTCTGACAACCAAGATTTTGTTGAAGAACCGCAAACAACAGCTCACACTGAAGGTCACAGAGGAAGTTTGAGTGATCAACATAGTAATGAACAAAGATTTGGTCACCAAGAATCAGCAGAGAATAGTGATGAAAATGATGGAGTTTCTGAAGATGAAGAGGACGAAGAAGAGGAAGAGGAAGAGGAAGAGGAAGAGGAGGAAGACGAGGAGGAGGAAGACGAGGAAGAGGAAGACGAAGAAGAAATCCGTAGAGCAGCTTTAAGAGAAAGAATGGCCAAATTATCTAATGCTGGAAGATTTGGGACCGGCGCGCCTGTATTCAATCCTTTTGCTGCCATTCCAACTCCTTCATCTTCTACAGCAACTAAAAAGAAGAAAAAGAAACCATCTAGTTCTGAAACTATGAAAAAACAAACAGAGGAAGAACGGGAATATAGTGCTGCAGGTCCGAAACCTATCCCATTTATGATGTTTAACCCTCTTATGGGATCACCTATTGAAGCTGGGCAAAGTTTAGAGCAAGAAATCATGAAAAAATTACAAGTTGCTAAAACACACGAATCAAGTGAAGTACCTGCCGAGGATGATGAAAATTTGCAGGAAAATGAAAAGAAATCAGCTGTTGAAGAAGATTCAAGATTGGACAATGTAGAAGATGCTACTGAGAGTAACACTGTTCCAAAAGTAGAAAAGCCTGAAATTGAAGATGATTCGAAAATTGTTTCCCCTGAACAACATATTGATGAACAAGATGGTGAAGAAAAACAAACAGACTTGATTGAAGACAGTGAAGATGAAGACAATTTTGTTGATTTCAACGAGCAAAAAGACATGTCTTCAGAAGCAAACAATGTTACATCTTCACACATGGCAAAAGGCTCCGATTCAACAGATTTCCAAGAGAAAAATACCTTAATTCCAGCACTGGATACTGCTGAGTCTCGTGAACAATTTACTGCCAAAAATGCTCCACCGATTCCTAGCATGCCACTACCTCCACGTTCTGTCTTAGATAATGAAGATTCTGAATTAAATGGAGAGTCCCTAAGTGAAAACAAGCCATTAGTACCACCAGTACCACCAGTACCAACAGCTACTGTTCCAAGGATCCCTAGTTTTTCTGCGCCAAGCCTTCCTGAAGCACCAGTTTTACCTGACTCAATCGAGAGTACCGATAAAACAACTAAGTACGATCAACAAAAAATTAAAAAAGACACCGAAGAATTACCAACTTCACCAGTCATGCCAAACAAGTCAGCACCTCCTTTACCACCAAGTTCATCAGCTCCATCTGTTCTACGTGTTCCTCAACACCATCCTAAATCTGCGCCACCTCCTCCACCACCTGTTTTAAAGGCTCCTCATGTTCCGCCAGCTCCACAAAACATCTCAGTACAAACCAACAGCATGGATTCATCAAGGCCACCTTCATCAGCTCCCCATATTCCTAGTACAATTACCCCAGGGCATGATAATATCCCATATTTAGATAACACCAATATTCAAGAATGGTGTAAACACTCCAGTTTACCACACGGAATCGTAAAGAATAGCAAACTTAAATATATTTTTGAAACAGAAGAACAGGTTATCAAGCAAAGAGGCGTTTCTCAAATACATGTGAAAACCTTTTTTATTTTGTTTGAAGACATGTCCCAATTAATTGTTACAATTTTTTCAAGCGAAACAGGTTTTATTAGCTACAACGAAGTATTTAAAAGAGGGTTGCCAATACAATCAGGTGTGTCCGATGAACCTAGATTGCAGGTTTTAGAAAATGGTATTAAATTAGTCTCACGCTCAATGGATGATCATGTTAATTTTGTTAATCATGTTTTGCAACAAAGTAGCTGTGTCACTGCTATTGCTCATAGAACGTATGGTAGAAATGTTTTCAAATACGAACCATCTTTGTCAACTTCTTTTCAAATTCCAAATGAGATTCTACCTGGTGATATTTTAGTTTTAAAAGATGCCAAATTTCATAGCAACAAATTGTTGCCTATCAAAGATTCTACAGTTGTTGGGTCTGGTATTCCAGAGAGTAGTATCATCACTGAGTTTGATGACAAGAAAGGTAAATTTAGAGTTTTGTTACATGAAAAAGGAAAAGTGACACAGAGTAGTTATAAATTAAAGGATATGGTTGAAGGTAAACTTCGTGTTTTCAGACCTGTCAGTAGAAATTCTATTGGATGGTAATGGTTCGATATGTAGATTTTAGAGTCACACAAATATAATAAATGTAACCAAATAGAGATTTAATCATTTTCTTTCTCCCTTCATATAAAGTTGTAACTTTTCAATTTAAATGTGCCCATTCTGGTATTGAGCATTGGAAAGAATATTCTCCATCATCAGTATAATATTTGTAAGCATGCAAATATAATGACATTTCACCAATATCAGGGTCTGAGTAAATCACACTACCACATTCTTTACAATAAGTATCATCTACACCTCTTTCCAGTTGTGTGTCTTCGAATTCTTTCATTAATTCCATGAATTTCTCATATTTCCCACATTCCAATATCAAATGATCATTGTAATCATGATATTTGTAATAAAAATCACATCTTTTAGGATACAGACATGCCTCTGGATCATAAAATATATCTTTCACAATTGGGTGATTTAATCTTAGCAAATGTATTCTGATTTGATGAGTTCTTCCGGTAATTGGTTTACAAAGAACAATCGATTCGTTTTTTTCCTTTGAGTAGTGTAATAGCTGGAACCAAGTTTCAGCTTCTTTAGGTTCAGACAATCCGTTTGGATATGATTTCTTAGGATCTATAGTGTAGATTGGGGTTTTGTTAACAATTTTCGATGTATTGAACAAAAGATCCATCGATTTATCACCATCGTTATCACCATTGTTATTATCACGAGTTTCATTTTTTGTGTTACTTTCTAAAGCAGATAATCCAATTGGAATACCAGGGAACTGCCCTTTCACCCTTGCTAAATAAAATTTGTTTACAGTTTTATCTCTAATTTTTGATTGGAATTTAGATGCAAATTTTGAGTTTTTAGCCAAGATAATTAGACCCGAAGTGATTTTATCCAATCTGTAACATGGGAAATACTCTTTACCGCCTGTTGCATTGAACAACACTCTGATCAGAGTGTTTTCGTAATAATTGGAGGTTGGATGAATAGGAATACCAGAAGGCTTGTTGATGACCAGGAAGTTTTCATCTTGATGCACAATTTCGATACCAGCAATCAATTTGTCATTTGTAATTTCTTCATTACACCACTGTCTCACAGAAGGCTCGTGTTTGTGGAATTTACTGAAGAAAATATCGTTACTTTTAAATTTGTAATTTACAATTTCAGAAGGAGTTGTAATTACTTTGACTGAATCTCCAGTAAGTTTTTGTTCTTCTACAGTCAAATGGCTGTGGATATGGTATTGTCCGTTTTCAATTGTTTTCAAATGCTTGGCTTCGTTTGATATCTGTAATTCAGTGTTGGATTTGAATTCCTCAGTCAGTATTTCCAATAGAGTCTTATTGAACCATCTTCCTTTGACGTTGGTTTTTCTTAAATTATAAAAGGGCTTTAACTTTCTAAACCCATTAGAGTAAAAATATTCTACTGACATATTGATTTTTAATTATTCCAGCTGTGTCTATGTGAACTGATTTGATGATTCATCTTTTTTTTTGTTGTTATTTATTTAGCAATACATTGATTCGATATCATCGCTATTGAAAAATCATCTTGTTTAAAACAATGACTACGCCTGAAAAGTGAACAAAAACTTGAACAGACAAAAGAAAAGAGAAGATTGACAAGACCCAACACACATCACGTGATATCCACACCGAAATAAAAAATACACACCGAATGTTAAATACTTGAGCAAATATTATCGGACAAATAAGAATATACCGAAAATGCTTCTAAATATAGATTTTATATTTTTATTACTTAAAAGAAACATAATTTACTTTTTCCCCTTGATTGAACCGCACACAATCAATCAAGCACAGAAAAAACGGTACTTTCATAATTGACACAGAAAACAAGGTACAAGGTTTGCAACCGTGCAATTATTCCAAAATATGGTTTTTTTTTTTTATTTTTCAAATTTTGAAACAAAATGTATCAAATAATTTTTTTTATGTTCTCGAACAGGTAAAAATAATTCAAAAAAGGAAAAAGCCAGGTCGAAAAACAATGCTCTCTCTGAACAAAATTGTACAGTTTCACTGTTGTTTTTAGTAATATAATATAATACATGGTATATCTTCTTTCTCATTATCTTTTTTAGTTGTTAAAACATGCAGACTTTATATTTTTACACAGTAAGATTTTTAAAAAATAATATTTTACCGTAAGACGTTGTTTTTCTAAATATAGTTTGGGTATTAGTTAGTGTTTTTTAATTTTCTGAAATGCTTGGAAATTTGTTTAGTACTACTATAGGTTACCTTCCGGGGCATATGCAGACAGAAAACATGGAACAACTACCAACATGAAGAAATATTTCAACTATGTTGTACGCACGTTTCATTTTTGAAAGATGATAGATGACTGAAAAAACATAGACTAGACATCTGTCAAAATATTTATTAATAGATACATATATATATATAGCTTCTATCCTTGTGTGAAATCTTGGCTCGACGTATTGAAATTTAAAAGTTTAATTATATATATATCTCTAATAAACCAAGAAAAAAATCCAAAAACTAAAAACGAAGCAACTTCCCTCGAACAAGTACTTAAAACAAGAAACAAACAACAACAATAAGAACAACAAGAACAAGATGACTACTTGGAGTGCGACTACATCCAGTATACTACTACTCTCTTCACTATTTTTACACTCACAAGCAACTTATCTGACTAGTTGTAATCCATTGAAAGAAACATCATGTCCCAGTGACCCTGCATTAGGGACTGATATTGCCCTGGATTTTTCTAGTGAGTCATCCACTATGGAATATTTCGATAACTATAGTGGCACTGGTACTTTAGACTACTCTTCCGATGATGGTTTGAATTTAACTCTAGCTAAAAGATTCGATAACCCTTCCCTAAAATCCAAGTTCTACTTCATGTACGGCCGTGTAGAGGCGATTGTCAAGGCTGCTCCCGGGACAGGTATTGTTTCCACGATATATCTACAAAGTAACGATCTAGACGAAATCGATTGGGAATGGGTCGGTGGAGACACTACACAGGTTCAAACCAATTTCTACTCAAAGGGTAACACTTCCAATTATGACAGAGGCGAATACAACAACATTGACGGGAACGCAATCACAGAATACCACAATTATACACTAGACTGGCAGATGAGTGAGACCAACTGGTATGTCGATGGCAAACTGGTGAGAAACCTGCAAAACACTACTTCGTATTGTTATCCGCAAACCCCAATGGCCATTTTCCTTGGTGTTTGGGCAGGTGGGGATCCTTCCAACTCAGAGGGAACCATTGAGTGGGCAGGTGGGGAAACCGACTACTCTGACGCGCCATTCACAATGAACGTCAAATCTTTGAAAGTTGCTGACTACAGCAGTGGCTCTGAGTACAGCTACAATGGCACCAGTGGAAGTTGGGAGTCTATTGAAGTCACAGGTGGTTCTATTAACGGAAGATTGTCTGATAGTCTTTACTTGTGGGATGAGGCTTCTGTTTCTTCCACCGTTGAAACTAGCTCCTCTACCACCGACTCGATCTCAAGTGCATCTGAGTCTACTACAAGTGGTGGTTCATCTTCTAGCACCACCACTTTGAGTATCACCAACTCTGCATCTTCTACTTCTCTATCGACAACTACTCTGTCTTTGTCTTCTAGTCCCTCTTCCTCTTCTTCTTTTTTTTCTTCTTTAACAACAACAGCTACCACTACGACATCCGAAGTCAGTACTGATAGTACATCAAGCTCTTTATCTTCCTCATCGGAAACCACTACAACAACAGGTACTACGAGTATTTCAGTTAAAACATCGAAAAATTCTGCTGAAAAAGTAAATTTTACCTTGGGTCTAGTATTGTTATCTTTATTCAGTTTCATTTACTAGTATAAATCACAAACAACAAACATATTATGGAGAGTACCAACAAGGCTTTGTGTTATGACACGCACTGGCTACTTTTTTTTTTTGTTTGTTTGTCTGTTTGCTATTAGGTTGAATTCTTGGTGTTGATAGATATATACAAACATTTATAGAATTGAAAAGATATATATAAGTCAAAAGTTTTTTATAGATTTACTAGTTTGGAGTATGTTTCTTGGGAGTTAAAAGTGCCTGTTAACATTAAAATGCATCCAAATGCTGTACATCAGTCACGTGCACCATCTAGTAAGACTGTTTGTAGACGAGTTTTTTTCTTTTTCTGAGATTTTTTTTTTCTTTTTTCTCAAATCAATGTCTTAAGACTATATGATACTGAAATCAGATGTTTGTATACCGCTGGTATAATATTTTACGACTTGTGTACAACACTTTGTCCTCTGTAGGCTTGTTTATAATACATATCAGACAAGAAGACAAAAAAGAAAGTAACACCAGAATACAACACACCATCACAACAAATACAAACAAACATTATATATATCATCTCCAATATGAAAATAGAAAGTGCAAGAGAATCGTTTTTATCCGACTACGAAGTCTATAAATTTTTCAAAGAATCCACAGGTAAAAACAACAAGGGTAATCCATTCGAATATAATCAAATCTCTAAAGATTTAGTGGAATATATCAAGGCAGACAAAAACACAAGTGCTAACGATGAGGGTGACGCACAACAGGTGAACAGAGTCTGTTCTTTCGATGACGATCAATTCAAAGCCAAACTATTGAAACTAAACCAATACCAACTTTTCAAATTTGAGAAATTGCAACTATTGAACACTCTTCCAAATAACCTAGTCCACATGTTCAGTATAATAGAAGAATGTGACAACAGATTTAATGAAACGGAAATCAACGAAATTTTAAGCATCTTGACAGAATAAGGATATTTTTTCAGGATAATACTTTTCTTTTTTTGTAACATAAAATACATACTATATATAGCATATATACTCATAATTTACTCAAATCTGTGACATTTTTACTAATAAACTTACAAACTTGTCTTGGGATTGACAATATGAAAAGAGTTGTTGTTGTTGTTTTGTATGTACATCTTATTTTATCGACTTTTGCTACCCAGACATACGGTTATTTGTAAATTTTTTTTTTTTTTTTTCTTGATCGAGTTTTTTCTCTCTCTTTATGACACTCTGCCTTGGTAACACGAATGGAAAAATTTAAATCAATGTTTGTTGAGAGAGAAATTGCCACATCTGTGATATTAGAGTAAAATTTATTGAATTAAAGATCATAAACAACTAAAACCCCCAAGAACATCAAAAACCTATCCACAAGATGCAAGCTCCAGTTGTGTATATGAATGCTCCTCAGGAAAGAACTATTGGACACCAAGCTCAAATCTCCAACATTACTGCTGCCAAAGCTGTTTCTGATATCATCAAAACATGTTTGGGTCCAAAAGCCATGTTGAAAATGTTATTAGACCCAATGGGTGGGTTGGTTTTGACAAACGATGGTCACGCCATTTTGAGAGAAATCGATGTTGCTCACCCAGCTGCTAAATCCATGATGGAATTGTCTAGAACTCAAGACGAAGAAGTTGGTGACGGTACCACATCTGTCATTATTCTTGCAGGTGAAATTTTGACCCAATGTGCTCCATATTTAATTGAGAAAAATATCCATCCAGTAATTATTATTCAAGCTTTGAAACAAGCTTTATCTGATGCTTTGGAATTTATTGACGAGGTCTCTAAACCAATTGATTTGGAAAACGACAAAGCTATGAAAGAATTGATCAAAGCTTCCATCAACACTAAATATATCAACCACTGGAGTGAAAAAATGTGCGAATTGGCTTTGCAGTCAGTTAGAATGATCAAAGAAGGCGATGAACAAAACCAAATCGATATCAAAAGATTGATTAGAATTGAAAAAATCCCAGGTGGTGATGTTGTTGAAGACTCTCAAGTTATTAGCGGCTGTGTCTTAAACAAAGATATTGTTCATCCTAAAATGAGAAGATTTATTGAAAACCCAAGAGTTGTCTTATTGGATTGTCCATTAGAATACAAAAAAGGTGAATCTCAAACCAATATAGAAATTACCAACGAAAATGACTGGAACAGAATCTTACAAATTGAAGAAGAACAAATTAAAGTCATGTGTGATCAACTATTACAATTAAACCCAGACGTTGTCATCACTGAAAAAGGTGTTTCTGATTTGGCTCAACATTACTTGTTAAAAGGTGGATGTTCTGTTTTAAGAAGAGTTAAAAAATCCGATAACAACAGATTGAGTAAAGTCTCTGGTGCTCAAATCGTCAACAGAATAGAAGATTTGAAAGAATCCGATGTTGGTACCAATTGTAAAGAATTCAAAATTGAAATGATCGGTGACGAATACTATACCTACTTACACAAATCTACTAATCCTAAAGCCTGCTCCATTATTTTGAGAGGTGGTTCCAAAGATATCTTGAATGAAATTGACAGAAACTTACAAGATGCTTTAGCAGTAACAAGAAACGTTATGTTGTCCCCATCTTTATCTCCAGGTGGTGGTGCTACCGAAATGGCTGTTTCCGTCAAATTGAGTGAAAAGGCTAAACAATTACAAGGTATCCAACAATGGCCATACCAAGCTGTTGCTGATGCCATGGAATGTATCCCAAGAACTTTGATTCAAAACGCAGGGGGCAATCCCATTAGAATCTTGTCTCAACTAAGAGCAAAACACGCTCAAGGTCTACATACTATGGGTATTGATGGGGATTTAGGTAAAGTTGTCGATATGGTTGAATACGGTATTTGGGAACCAGAAGTCATCAAACAACAAAGTATCAAAACTGCTATTGAAAGTGCATGTTTGTTATTGAGAGTTGATGATATTGTCAGTGGTGTTAGAAGACAAGAATAATTCATACAATAAAGACCCCACAAAACACAAGTCAAGTCACATATATAAAAGAAATTGTTTTTTGTTTTCCCAAAAAATCTTAAAAAAATATACAACTTTTTTCTATTCCATGTACATACATGCAATATTAACCTAAGTCCAACTCTAATTCGTGTATAATATTTTGTAATTTATTAGAATTTGTACCCTGTTTTAAGAATTCTTCTAATTTATTTTTTTGTTGTCTCAAAACAGCATTCAGAGGCCAGATCCCGTGATTATGTTGCCCACTGTTCAATAATATATCAAAAAGCTCTTCCCACATAGGTTTTTGCCAATATCTTTTGAATCCATTGAATAGTTTATATTTCTCACCAACTTTAACAGTCTTGATAAAATCACCAAACAACATGCAATGAATGATACCAGCCAAGCCATAGTAGTCAGATTCATAATTCCATGGTTTTTGCTCTCTCATCTCCGAGCAGTCCTGATCATCACATTTCCAGTTGGCTTTAAATTTTGTTCCTGGTGGTAAAATAGACAAGTCAAAAGATCGTCCAAAATCAATTAAATATATACCTTTTTGATCCCAGTTATTTTGACCCAGAGAATTGTATTCTCCTAGAGGTTTATTGGACTTTTCAAACTTGATCATACAATTGTCAGGCTTCAAATCACCATGAAGAATCCCTATTTGATGTAAGCATTCAACAACCTTGATGATTTCAATAGTGAAAAATACTGTCAATAACTCGTTAAGACCTTGCCCGTTACCATTTTTGTTTCTTTCTAAATTCACCAAGTCTAAAATTGTACCTTGGCTGATATAGTTTAACACCAAATAACTTTCATCACGGAATATGTGCAACGAATCAACTAAAATTATACTGTTAAGTATATATTGTCTTTCACGTAACCTTTCCGATATTTGTTTTAGTATGTAGAATTCCCATAAGTTTGATGGTTTCTCCACTTTTAAAGCCTTCAAAATACCATCCCCACTTTCAGCTAAATACACTGTTGCAAAACCTCCTCTACCCAATTCTCCCCTGATGCAATACAAGTCGTCAGTTTTTTGAAAATTTATTATTGGATTCTTGTTAGTAGTTTTTTTACTTATGGTTTTGTTTATACGGCTCAATTGACCACTCATTTTTAGATCATAGTTATATTGATGAAAATTTTCATATGTAGTCAAAGGTTTTGCCGAGCTTAGTAAGTGGTTACGGAAAGACTCATTAAGAGGATCTTCTATTATGTTAATTTTAGAAGGTCCAATATCATGGCGAGGACTTGACTTTGTGTTTGTACTTGCAACGTTCGGCTTCAGCGGGGAAGAATTGTTTTTCAAAATTTGAAAATCATTCAGGGGGGTCATGTAAGTTTTTATATTATTAGTCTGACCTTTTGATTTTGGAGTTCTTTGTAGCAAAGCTGTCGTTAATTTTACCTCAGTCAAGTCGTCCAATGATTTTTTTGTGAAATCTTGGGTGAAGTTTTCAAACAGTTCAAACTTTTTTTCTGTATTATCTTCTTCAAGTGTTGGATGTGAAAATGACAATAAATTGTCATTTGTTGACCCAGGCTGATTAAACATGGAGAATATTTCATTTACTGCATTTTTCGAAAACATGGTGACTGTGGGAGAAGCTGGTGCTGCCTTTATTGAGGAATCCAAACTTCCCTTTAAAGGTGATTTCAATTGTATTGTCTCATCTTTCAATGGCATAATTGATGTACGAATAACGGGTTTACTTTCCAAGATCTTTCTTTTCTTGACTTTTTTTTCAGGTTTTTTCCTGCCCTTTCGTTTTATTGCTAGAATTTCTTCAAAACACAACTCGTTACTTCCTTGATATATTAAATCATAGTTAACCTCTATTCTTTCCGGTTTTTTCCCAGGGACATCGAAGTACTTGTATTTTGGTTCCAACGTTTGCTTTAGATCATTGAAAACTGTGGTTTTAGGCTTGT
>JAJMDI010000235.1:0-14539 GCA_030573535.1 Hanseniaspora occidentalis var. citrica
GAAGGTTATGGTGTGAGAGAAGTTATGTGCACAGAAGGTGTTATTGGTCACAAGACCACAACCAACCAAGTGCTAGAAGTTGTTTTTAGTTTTTGTTTTTTTTTTTTTAGTGGAAGATTTGAAAATCCTTGAAAAAAAGTTTATTGATCAAATGCGTAGGAACAATACAATGTATAAAAAAAAACACATCCACCGATAAGAACAAAGGATGACTAAATTACTGTGTTTACGTGCAGAATAAACTTTTTTATGATATGAACTGAAAAAATACAAGATTTCGGGTCAACAAAAAAAAAAGAAATTACGTCTGACACATAAAAAAAAGAGAAAACCCCCCAATCCTTATAATTTTTAGTGAAATTGAACGGAGAGGTGAACTGACCAATAAGAATTGAGGCGACAGAAAGACGTCAGAAACTAATTTGAATGATACTTGTTTTTCTATAATTATACATGCGTTTGTATATATAATGAGGGATATGTACGTATGTATATGATGATATTTAAATGCTTTTTTAGTTTTATGTTTTATTTTTAATGATTTAATTTTTATGTTGGGGATTCGTTGGTGTCTATTTTCCAGACTCTATAAATAACAACTCAGTGTGCAGTTTCTTTTTCACTGGGTATGATGCAGGTAATGGTTTTCCTGTGTGTTGTGCTTTGTCAATCTCAATATCTTCGTCTTCCTCGTCGTCAGTCTCGTACTCTGCTCTAGGTCTTTTGGCATTTGTGTTGTGTGTGACTTGAGTTGTTGAAGGAATTGGGACAGTTGATTGTCTTAGCATAGCAGTGTTGTGTATGGCGTGTGTCTTGCCCATCTTGGACAAAGACGGTGTGTTTGGTGTTGGAGGCATGGCCTTGGAGTGCTGTTTGACTTTAGAAGTCGTGAACATTGCGGCAGTGTCCTGGTGTGCATCAGAAACACAGTACAACAGGCTTTGCAAGAAAACAGGGTAGTGCTGCGGCAGTTTAGGGAAATACTTCAACTTGAAACTGAACGGCAACGAAAACAAACTGTCCTGGTTCAGCGCAAAGTAGCAGTTCTTGAACAGTGTAAAAAGTTTCTGTTCCAGGGAACCTCCCTGAGCACTACTATTAGTAGTCATAGGAGTCGACAACACCGAGCCCTCTCTCGCAGCGTGCAAACAGCTTCTGATCAAGAAAACACTCGCGTACGCAACCTCAGAAACAGAGTGCTGCTTGTTGATGTGTGGGTAGAAACACGCCAACTCGCACAGCATCTGAGCGCCGTACTTGATCTGGTTGATTTCCTCCATGCCGAGCTCCGCAGCTTCAATTTCTAGTTTTCTCAACAAGATGTCCACGAAAAAATCATGCGTCGGAATGTCCGAAACACACCAGTCCAATCCACGCAAAATGTCTAGTTCCAACCCACGCATCGTCCTCATCAACCTTTGTTCCTCTTCTTCCCGTCTAGCCGCGTGGTCTCTACCATTACTGTTAGAACTACTAGACGCACTGTTGTAGGAGACCAGCTGCACCAGGGTATAAAGGTCCGGGTGTCTGATCTTGGAGTCCATGAATTTGGACGACACCCACAGAGCCACTACACCCAGCATCTGGAACGTCAGTCTGTCTTTCAACATCTGTGTGTGCAGTTGTGCACTGTGGACGTACTTGTCCAGGACTTGGAACGCCAGTGTAAGCGTCGGCGTGCTCAGCCTCAACTTCGTGTGGCAACACATGATAAAGTCGAAAATCAGCTTTCTCAACGAGTAGTAGTTCAGCATCGTGATGTTTTCCAGCGTGTTGGTCGAGTAGTACTTGTCCTCGACTCCTTGGGCGTTGTCTTTGTACTCCGAATCTTCTCTCCCGCAGTGTATGTCGTCCAACTGCAACAGATGTTGCAATATCTCTGACCCGTACTCCTGGCACGCCTGCTCGTGCGACATAATTTCCATTGGAATCACCATATACTCTTCCATTGTGTGTGTGTGTGTGTGTGTGTGTGTATATATATACTTATCGAAAGAGAGAACCAAAAATACACTATTGTATTATCTATGTATGTGTATCTTCTTGTATATTGATGGCTGTATTCAATTGGAAAGTCGGTGTGATCTTTTTTTTCTCTTATATTTAAGATTAAATACTACAAGACAAGATAATCAATCAAATCAATCGACAATTATCAATTACATAAAATATTATAATATATATATCGATAATAATGCTTTTCCCAAATCTCTCTTTAACAGATAGTAATAATTTCCACATAGTAATAATTTCCTTACTATACAAAAAAAAAACATAGCGTATAAAATTCTCCTCTCTAATCTAAGATTACATACTAACAAAATTACTATATAAAATTACTATATAAATTTACTTAATAGAAAAAATTTGATCTCCATAGTAAACAACACAGCAGCACTCTACATTCAAATTTCTTTTTTCCTCTCTCTCTCTCTCTCTCTCTCTCTCTCTGTCTACGTACTACGTACTACTACTAAATTTTTTTTGTACACTGTAGAAAAAATTTTCTTACTAAAGTAAAAATACAACACACATAGTAAATAACACATAGTAATAACGCATAGTAAACACATTTTACTATGGGAAGAAAGAATTTTTTAAATTTTTTTCTTTTTTTTTTTTTTCAACTTTGAGTTTTATTTACTTAGAAATACATGCAGTGTACAAACAATAATATTAGGTAAAAAAACTCAAGAGAGGACAAGACAGCAGGGAAAGAGGGCAAGAAACTGAGTGAGACAGAGAGACAGACAGGAGAAAACCACGTGTACATTGTTTTTTTAAGTGGTGTTTTGGATTGAGTTGGTTGATTTCTTATAAAGTAAGGTGTACTGGGTGTGTTTTTACAGTTGATGATCTCTATATGGTGCTAATAATACACTAACAAAGTATCATTTAGGGTTTTTTTTTGATCTTGTTAAAACATTGTTTTTATATATTGTATCGACATTGTACAGACCTTGTATAGACATTGCACAGACCTTGTATAGACACTATTGGTTAGATTTTTTTTTGTAAGAAGACAGAGGGAGAGTGTTGAGAACAGTATAAAAACAGATACAATGTACAGTGCTGTATGAGTAGGGTTTTGGTGTGTATGTGTGTGTGTGTGTTTCTACTAAAAGTTTACTAGACAAAGAAGTAATTTTGACGTGGTGAGTAGTAATAAGATAGTATGTAGTTATGGACTACTCTTTGTATATATATATATATAGACTGTATTTCTTAGAAAATTGAAGAGAAAGAGCACTAGGTTACTGACTATTTAGATTTTGAAATAGGGCAATTTATATCTGTATTAGGGCAATTTGTGGGCAATACCGGAAAAAGGATAGGAATGGGACACATCTGTGTGTGCGGGTAGGGTTGATAATACAACAGGGATTATAGATTTTGTTACTCAGGTCAGGTGAAAGTAGAAGTACCTAGTCACGTGTGGATGTGCATGGACTTTGTACTTTTCTTTTTTGTTTTATGTATCACATGCAACTAGACTGACGGGTAACACTTGATCTCCCTTCAGTGAAAATATCCTGACGGGAATCTGAAAAAAAGTGAAAAAAAAAAAAAATTTTCGCTTCACTTCTCAATGAGAGCAAAAAGTTCTTAGCTACAGCCCTTCAGTATAACCTACTCATACAAATGTTATAAACCAAAACAAAAACAAAAACACAAAGACAAAGACAAAGACAAAGTACAATGTTGAAGGGCAGTGGTAGAAGATTGCTTATTGAATCGATACTGCTAACTAGATTCCAGTCGACTGTTGCTTCTTCCAATGGGGCAAAGACTACTGTTTCTTTGAACCAGTTGGTTATTCAAAACATACAGAATAGTAAACAGAAACCAATCAACCAGATCTTGGAGAAATTGAACCAGGATATCAGTAATAAGTCTTCTCAGACTCAAAGACTGTATACAAACGACTTCAACACCAACAGACAGATCACCGACTTGATCTCGAGATCCAAGTACGACTACAAAACATATGTGAACCAGAAGTATGCGTTTGAAAACGATATTCCACCAACCCCATACGAATTGTTTAACAAATTGGACAACTTGAAGTTGATCCAGCCTTACCACTACACTTTGTTGACCAAGTACTACTTTGACGAAAAGAATTTCAAAGAGTTGCTATCTTTCTACGTCAACAACTCTGGGAACAAAGACGTCTTTGATTCTTTGTTGAGAACTTCCAAAAGAGAATCAAACTTGATGAAAGAAATGATTGTTGTTTCATATTTGGAAACATGTTCTTCCAAGGAGAAAGTTGATTTGGAAATCTTGTTGAAATTCCTAAACAACAATTTCACTCCTATTGATCATTCTACTTTCAGATCTTTGATTCAATTGTACTATTTCAAACAAAGAGGTCCAAATAGAACACCAGCATTGGATGTGGCTAAAATGGCTAAATTCCACGAATTGTACAAACAGTTCTTTGCAGCTAATTTCAAAACAGAAACACAATTCAAAAACTCTTTGCCACAAACAAGATTGGGGTTGTCCTATTTGATCGATTTGAAAAACCACTACTTGCCATACGTCTACGAGAAAAACAACACTCCTGAAATCAACTGGATCATGGAATCCATCATGGACCATTATAGTTACAAGATGTTCACAGACTTGTACAAAGAGTATCCAAACGACATCTACTCCAACAGATCCTTGTTGTACGCCTTGGGTAAAAACGTTCAGGACTCCAAAGACGTCAGATACAAGCGTATCCAGGCTGTTTGGAACTCTTTTTTCCAAGCAAGAACAGAACCAGCTTTAGGCAAGCAAGACTACTTGGCCATGATCAAGTCCTTGGGTGAGTTGAAATATGAAAACAAATTGACTGAGTTCTTTACAAACCCAGTTGATATTCCAGAAGAGGTCAAATTGAAAAACTTGGACTTGAAAGTCAACTACTACTACTACTTGTTGAACAACGACGCTAAAAACAACTACCACTCTTTCTCCACCAGTGCTGACATAGAAACAACTAAGCAACACATCACAGAGTGTTTGAAATTCTTGAAAGAATCCACTTTCAACACAGCCATCAAAAACAGTCAAATGTTGAAGGACTTGGTTCAAGTCTTGGGTATGAGACTTTCTGAATGTAACCAGTTCCAACCTAACACTTCTTCTTCTTCTGCTTTGGAGTCCCAATCTAAAGACACTCCAAGTACCAACAATGCTGAAACTTTCAGCGAGATTTTAGCCGCTTTGGAATTCACAGCATTGGAAAAAAACTTGGTCATCTACAACAAATTGCTAAACACTGAAATCGTTGAAAACAACTCTTTGATGATTGAAAGCAACCATTTCGATTTTGCCAAAGTTGCAAGCTTCACCAAAAACACAAAATTCTACTCAAACTTGCTAAGATACTTGCCAAACAACTACAGTATTCCAAATAACTACTTGACCAACATCATCGAGACTTGTATCATCCAGTTGTGCAGACAAAACCAAGAAGACTTGGCCATCCAATTGTTCGAGTTGAACTATGCCAAGTTCATCAACTTGAACAACACCAGAAACTTCAAAAACGTTAGAATGGACAACAAGGTCCTTATCAACTCCATGATTGCTGGGTTGTCCTCCAGTTTGAAGTACTCTTCAAGAAACAACGTTCAGCACATCTCCAAGATTTTGAAACACTTGGACCATTTCGTCTTGTTGTACTTGAAATCGTTCGAAACGTTGCACGAAAACTTGATGGCCAACACAAACTCCTCTGCTACGAACAACAACAACAACAACAACAACAACAGAAGAAAGTTGAAAAACGAAGAATACTACTTGGACGACAGATCCATGAAACAAATCTTGATGAACGTTGTGGACGTGAACGTCGCCAAGTTGCCACAAACCGCAACCCACATCTTGAGAAGCTTCACCACCCACTACACACAACATAAAGAGATCTTCAACAAAAACATGACTTCTGTGGAAATCACCAAAGTTGAAAACTTGATCAAAAAACTAGCTTTGTAAATAATAGAAACTTGACCTTTCGACAAATAGAAAACACAAATCATTCTGTGTTTCTTCTTTCTTCATTTATATATTATTTCAAATCTATTTACATGTAAATATATAACATAACCACTTTCAATGAGTAAACAAAAGATGTTCAGGCTCAGTCGGTGCGTCTCTTATGAAGACACAACCTCTTTTGATATTGACCGCCACCCGGAAAACCTGAAACTCTAGTTCTTCTTTTCACTTTCGAAAATTTGTTGCAAAATTGGTTTCCCCCAGTAAATCACTCTGTCTTTGCAGTTCTCAAAGTTATCCAGGGCAGGTCTGACGTCCAGGTTGAAGGTTGGCATACCTTCCTCGTCATCTGGACCTTCATAGAAATCAATCACATATCTGACTTCCTTGTAGCCCGGATGAGCACTGTTCAACTGGCTGCTTGGGTCAGGTCTCAAGATGTACCAGTCGTGTCTGTCAAAAGGTAGAGCGTTGTAGAACTGCGATGGGAACACGTAACTCAAGTAGTGGAAAAGTCTGGCTCTTGGCGACAAGTCGTCCGGTCTCCCCATGAACTTCAACAACTTGGTAGGGATCTCGTTGCTGGAGTACTTCTTTTCCCACTCCAAGACTTCTTGCCAACAACCCTCGTTCAAAAAGTTATGAACAAAAACCATACTCTCAACAGCGTCTTCGGGAATCTCCTCCCCGGTGTTAGGATCAATTTTCCCCTTTCTGATCATAGCGTTGTACATCTGCTGTGGAGAAGGATACTCCCATGGCGTACCGTCACCTTTTGGAATGGAACTCAACGTTCTCTCGGTCGGTAGGTCTAGTTTCTGCCATGGCTGCTTTTGGTCAGGAATGTTGCTTGGCATGTTGTTCAACGGATTGATATGACCGTAAGTCTCGACTTCGGAAGAAGCACCTTTTGAACCCTTGTGCATAACAGGGCAAGCACTGATATCTCCACTGCTAGCAACTGCTGGTTTGTTGTCTTTCTTGTGCATCACTGGACAGGCACTGATATCTCCGCCAGTGGATGCTGCTGGTTTTTTATCTTTCTTGTGCATGACAGGACAGGCAGAAATGTCTTGTGAAGTCTTGGCAACTGCTTCGTTTGGTTTGTATGGACAAGGAGAGTCGGATTTGGAAGAACTTTGCGCACTCCAAAACCATCCGGCACCACTACTGGTTTTTTTGATTTCTTTAGCTGGTTGGTCAGCCCAAAATAAACCCATTTTTAGCTTAATTTCTATTGGTCTTTGGATATTTAACTTCTTAGCAATAAAAATTATACATTCTTCCACTAAACGTTTTCAAAAAGTATCGGAATTAACAATCTTCATAGTCACACTAATCATTGCTCTATCAACGATATCAGCAGGAAATTTCAAGTTTTTCTGAGAAATTTCAGAAAAAGAAACACTAAATTTTCATTTTGGTAGAAATCTACACACCGAGCATTTGTCCGAAACCATTTTTTTACGACAGCTTTTCAAATCTGTAAATCCCGAACTGTCTTGTCCGATTATTTTGTATGATTTTGTTTTTTTTTTTTTCAATCAGTCTCTATATTTTTGGAAGCCATTCTGGTTCACGCTTAAAAAACTGAATGTCCCGTTATTATTATTTGAGATAAAATTCTGTGTACTCACTGGAACTATTATTTCTAGTTCTAATCTGTTAGTTATATAATACGTACTTACAGAAATGAAAACCTAAAACACAAATTAAATTTTTTAAAAAAACACAACTAGATCAAACATTTCACCTGTCAACATTCACAAAATTAAATCGATCCATTGCATAATTTCATCTTACACTTAGGAGCTCTAGATTTTTAAGAAATTAAACTCTACAGAAAAACGAGGTTTAGGTGCAGGTTCTTTACCTAGAATATCAAGATACGCACGAATATAAAACAGAGTCGTCAAAAAAAACTGATCACAGCCATGTCTTCTTCTTCTACAAATTCCCGTGGGAACACAGACCATCACACTTCGTTGATTAAAGATCAGCTAAGCAGCCAGCATGAGATAGAAAGCGAAATTACAGAACAGAAAGTGCTGGATTATATATCAAATGAACTGAAAACAGACTCTGTTGTGCGGTTGTCTCATATCAACTTGAAGGTTTTGCCAGTAGGGTCTGTGGATTTAATGCTTTCCAGCAATACAGAGAAATTATATATGCAAAAAAACAAACTATCTTCTTTACCTGAAAACTTTCTAAATTTATCTAGTTTAAAATTATTAGATATGAAAGATAATTCTTTTAGGGTATTTCCAAGTGATTTTTTGCCGTCAAGCATAGAAATTTTAGATTTGTCCAATAATAAAATTGATAGTTTGCCTTCAAACATTTCGCAAGCTCTTCCAAACCTAAAATATCTTAATTTGAGAAATAACCAGTTTTCGGAATTAAAAACTTTACAGTCTCTATTATCTTTGAAAAAATTAAGAATATTGGAAATCGATGAATACACAAATGAAAACTCTACTATAAAAGATTTGGATTTGTTGAAAAAATTTGAATCAGATCTTGATCCATTAACGGCATTGAGAAAATACTTTGAAACAACTTCTAACGCTGAAAGTGCAAAGACAGCTAAGAGGAAGGGTATTGTTATTAATAATAACGAAGATAAAAACTTGCTGCAGCAACAGCAAGAGACATACCTATACAATCACTCAAAGTTCAATGATTATTTCAAAAGACTAAGTGTTCTGCCCGAAGATGTTGACGAAGATTATGTGGATACAACACCAAAACTAAACAAAACTAAGAATGTGGTATCTTCAAAAGATAAATTAGAAAGCCCTGTACCCAATTCAAACACTGTGGATAACAAAGTGTTACAAAATGAGAAGGCTTTAAAATTTACTGCTTCTTCAAAGGACAGCGTGTCTGATGGACCTCATGCATTAAACACAACTAATCTAACACATCAAAGATTCTTAGATCAGCCGAACGGATCAGTAAGTCCGTCATTTTCTAAATGGAACGATATAAGAAACACAAGAATGAGGAATTCGACTCATAGGTCTACAGAACTATACAGGGTCACTCCTCCTACAAGCAGCTCTCCTCATAACTTGCACTATCAACAGCATCAAATTCTTCCAAATACAAAAGTTCAAGCAGATCCCTTAGGGAAAACTTCCTTGCAGCAGCAAAATTTGAAAGAAAGCACTGAACCAAGCTGTCAGTCCTTGAAAAGTGATTTACTGCAGCGTAAAATACAAAGCTCTCATAAACAAAATGACTCAAATATTTCCAAGGATTCATACAAGCAAACTTTACTCTCAAAAACTTTAGATCAACAACAGGGGATTGGCGTGAATGTTCAAGACACAACAGCGGCTACTTTATCAAGCAGCCAAAAACGGTCCACCAAAACTCTAACAACAAACAATAATAAGCAAAGAACAATTCCGAAATCATCATATCAACAAATCAAAGCCATAAGATATGATCGTCTTTTGATTTGTTGCAGAAAACTATTATTCACATTTACTGAATGTCAGCAGACAATCAGACGGATGACCTCTTTTGGAAAGGATAAAACCATTGCCATGAATGTGGTTTCGTTACTTTACAGTGTGACGCCGCACATTGACAATTTGGTTGAAGTATTGGAAAAAGTGGAGACTAGTAGAATTCCTGTTCAAAGCGTGGTACTAATTCAAAGTTGTACTGCAATTATTCCATCTTTTAAGCAAATTTTCAAATTGTTGAAAACTCATTTTGAGTCTTTCTTTCAGGGCAATGAAATCTGTTTTCTAAGAATGTTTTATATCACTATTATGTGCTCATACACAGAGCTTTATAATGCCTGGTGTTTGATAAGACAATATAGTAAAGATGATCTGGTTATGAAACCGGAACATCAGGTATTGGAGTCCGACTCCGCAAAGACTCATCTGGCTTTTTCAAATCAGAAACCTACTAATCCTACTATAGTCACACCTTCATATAAAACGGGAGCTTTTTCGTCGATGTTATCATCCAATAATATCCAGTCATCACAACAAAGATTCCCTCTTCAACCTGTAGGCTCAAGACTTACCAGAGCTGCCAGTTTAAGTGAATCCCCTGTTCACAATAAAAGCGCAAATGTGTCAAATGGTAGACAAAGGTCTAATACACAAATGGGAAACAGCTCAAGATATCCATTTAACAAGCTTTCTCCCTTGGCTAATCCTGAGAACTCCATATCTGCCTCTCATGAAGAAACGCCGGTCCCAAGGTCAAACTCGATTTCAAACAGTAAACTAACAACTTCCAGCTCCAGTTCATTAGTGCCAGATCGTAGTTCCAGAATAGTTTCTAAAACCGAGGGAGCTTCGCCTGTTGTACAGAATAACGACTACTTCAAAAATCTACATGCTGACTCTCCAACACCGTTAACATCCGAGATAATGGAGAGAGTTTCAACTCCAGGAAGAATCATGACTCCTTCTTTAAGTCTACAAAGACCTGATGGGCTGTCCGCCACCTCGTCATCTGTTAACTCAATTTCTACTGCTTCTTCAGCAAGCAAAGACACCTTTGAGGGTAAAGTTATTATTCCTTCAACTACTCCTACTACAACTGTTGAGTACCCTTCGGAATATGACACCAGAGTTGTTGCTGATGCAGGTGCTGTCGACAAACAGCTATATCAATTATTATCTTCTGTTATCGACATGACCACGGTGGTCACCTCACAGATGAACACTGCTATATCTAATACTGCAGTCTCGCATGTACAAGATGTTGCAACAAATGAGACCGACTCTAGAACGAGTGAACTGCTGGCTCCAAAAATCAAATCCTTGATGAAAACGACAGTGACTTGTATGAATCTATGTGGTCATATGAAATCTAGGCTCGCAATTCTATTAACGGACGAATTGCCTCTACTGTTGCCGGCGGAAAAACGGAAAACCTGGGAATTGATCAACACATTTTTGAAAAGCATTATTTCGTTATTAGCTAGTGCTAAGGTCGTAATAAAAGATATTAATGCTTTTGAAGATTTGAGGCCTAATTTGGGAAGCTTGGCAAAGATTACGAAAGATGTTACATTGGTTCTAGACAAGAGTTCCTATAAAAATGCCAGTACTTTCAAAAAACCTACTAATGACATGATTCCGTCTTCAAACGAACATGGAGGTAAAAATTCTAATACTGTTTCTCAGTCACAAAACTCTGCAGAAATGCAGTCTAAATACGCGAACATATTTCCTGACCTGAAAACTACACCGTCAGTTGCATCTGCCATGACACCAGCAATGAACTATTTTGATCAGTAAATAGTTACGTGTAATAGAATAGAATAAATAGTTATTTTATATAAAGGTGTTATATACTCTCTAATGTCAATTCGTATATTTTGCTTAGCTCATAATGGAAACCTTTTATATCACATTCGTGAAAGTACTTTGATAATCCAACTCTAGTTCTCTCACAAATACCTTTACACCTAACAATTTCCGTTTGTGACATGTAAATACCATATCTCAAATCCGGATCATTGACTATCAACAAACTGAAAACTCTATCTAGTATGAAATGC
The DNA here is from genome assembly GCA_030573535.1 of Hanseniaspora occidentalis var. citrica. Taxonomy (NCBI): domain Eukaryota; kingdom Fungi; phylum Ascomycota; class Saccharomycetes; order Saccharomycodales; family Saccharomycodaceae; genus Hanseniaspora; species Hanseniaspora occidentalis. The sequence goes on from JAJMDI010000235.1 coordinate 11,540, forward strand.
AACATAAAAATGTATCTGATAGTCTCCTGATCGGAGTCCATTTTTGTTTCAAACTTTTCAATGTATTCCATCAAGTCATCAGCAATTTTTAATAAAACATACACTTGGCCAATATTTTGAGCCTCATTAAGCAAACGTCTCAATGATTTAAAAGAATAATGGCCCTCAGTAATACTACTGTCATCACCTGTAGTGGAGGACTCAGTAGCTATATTGTGAACCGTTTGGGCAGAAGGAATCAAATTTTCGGTGTTTTTACATGAAGTGTCCATACTATACCAAATAAAATCCATCATTCTTTTAAAATCTTTCAATAGCGGTAAAAGAGAATTATAGTAAGGAAACTTGGGAGTCTCTCCAGCTTTTAGGCCTCTGCTTTGAACATACTTTCTTTGAATATTCATAAATTCGTTTTCACAAAAATTCATAAATCTAACCTGTTGAGCTGAAGAATATTTTTTTTTAGAAACTTCTGTTTTCGCGTCCATCAAGGAAGGATATATTGGAGGTGTTGTGATTTTGTCATTGAACTGGAGAGAAGGCTTGTAAGAATCTACTTCTTCAAATCCTCTTTCGTTATCCATCTCTGTAACTGACTGGTCAGCCCACACATCTGAAGAAATACTAGATAATTCTTCAATGTGTCTTTTTCTAGGATTGTGATTATTGTTTATTATATTTGGATTTCCTTTCAAATACAAGTTATCGCATGATGGAATATCTAAACCTAGTAAATCGTCCTGATCTAATTCCGCTAGTTCAAGCTGTTCTCTTCCTTCTTCCGCCAAAGGTGTGCCCGGCTCTTCAATAAATAAATGTTCACCTATGTCTTTGTTCTGATTTTGCATTATTTGTGTATTTTTAGGTATATTTCTTTTTAATGTTTAATGTATTCAACTCATTGGTCAATTTTTCGACAAACATCACAATGTTTTTATTTCACTCCCTTTTTTTAAATGTTTTTTGAATTTTTTTTTTTTTAAAAAAAACCCAGACACAATTTGGGTGTCACCTATGGGCACGTGACCCGGTTAATTTGGCGTTTTTCAGTGTAAATGCTAAAACTAACAGTTGATATTAATCAGATCTATCTTTAAGCGGCTATTTTAATACCTTTATCAATAAAGGATCCAGCTTACTTCTTAATAAGTTCAAAACTAATCATAAAAACCAACAATGAGTAATTACAGTACGCAACAAAAAGAAGATCAAGGAGGTACTATTTTTGGGTACATTGAAATGATCAATAGGAAAACCCATGCAGTTGTTAAAAGAGTACCTATTCACAAAGCACGTATCTTAAAATTTGGAAGAAATCAAAATTTATGTGATATTATTGAAGACAATGCTGTTTTATCGGGTGTTCAGTGCAAATTTTGGGGTGTGCAGTTTGATGAAAACACATTGCCAATTTGTTATATTCAAGATATGTCTCTTAATGGAACAGTTCTTGTTTCGACTACTATCAAAAATAATTTGAGCATGCATTCTCAACGTAAACTAACAAAATTTGAATGTGCACCATTAACAGACGGGGATAAAATTAAATTTTATTGTGTTGAAAATATGTGTTTGAGGTTTGTGAGCAATCTTCAATATGCAAATTCAAACAAAAACGATCAACAAATGTTTAAAGACTTGATGATTAATCCGTTTGTTCACGACGAGTGGATCATTCAACCCATTTTTATAGGCTCAGGGACATATGGTCACGTAATGATAACTAAAGCAAAAACAAGCTACAAGCTTGGGGCAGTGAAAATTGTGAAAAATATGAAATCCAACGATAGAAGTTTGACACAAGATCAAGGAAATAAAAACACCATGAGAGAAGCAAAAATATTATTAGAGCTTTCACATCCAAATATTATAAAATTTTATTCTACGGTAATTACTAAAGGAATTTCTAATGGATATCGAGACTTTTATATTTTTCAAGAGTTGGCTTTTGGTGGTGATTTGTTTTCATATTTGGCTAAAACTAACTCTTTAGTGCCAGTGGGTGAAGAAGAAGGCTTGGTGATTGTTTTTCAAATTGTATTGGCTTTACGATACTTACATTTAAACAATATTGTTCACAGAGATCTTAAGTTGGACAATATTTTGTTGAGAACACCAGAACCTTGTACGAAAATTATCTTGGCAGATTTTGGAATTGCAAAAAAAGTGGCCTTATCAGCCAGATTGCACACTGTTATCGGAACTCCAGAATACTGCGCACCGGAAGTGGGTTTTCAAAAACAAAGACAAATTCGCAAAACTTTGACTGAAACTATGACCGAGCATCATAGACAAGAGGGATACAACTCAAAGTGTGATTTGTGGTCGTTGGGTGTTATAACATATATTGTCTTGACTGGAGTGTCACCTTTCTTTGTCAATAACAAAGCAGAAATGCAAAAAGTGTTTGACAAAACTGTAGCCAACAACTTGAATTTTGAGATTTCACAATGGAACAATGTATCAGCCCAGGCAAAAGACTTTGTCAAATGTTTATTGACAATTGACATCGATAAGAGATTAAGTGCCAGCGAGGCTTTTGAGCATCCTTGGATTTCCAAGCATGCGGCGCTCTTAAAAAAGATTTATAAAAAAATTTTGAAAGAAGAACCTTATATCAAGAAAAAAGAAAGTGAACTAGGCACTAAACTTGATAAGCCTACTGAAACTGTTGAGGGAAAACAGTTGTGGAATCAGATAGAGAAGTAGACATTCTGCGGGTAGTATTGATTTGAGTAATATATCCTTGGTTTTATTATATGTTTTTATATAATGTACATATTTAATGTATATAATGCTTAAAAGAAAAACTCTTGACCAGAAACAACTGAGAGTGAAAAAACTTCCTCGCTTATATACGTTTTGTCGTGTTATCGTTTGTTTAGAGTTGAAATCTTTTTAAGCAGCGAATAAAGATTTTAACTATGATGAAATGAAAAGGTCTGCACCAAACGCCAGCAGAACACTTTCCAATTTCGTACTGACTAATCCATAAAATGG